>JAKWJD010001756.1:37672557-37772557 GCA_027705065.1 Solanum peruvianum | reverse complement strand
GATGTGACTTGAAATAATGGTGCCAAAAACCTTGTAAAAGTTACTGACAATTTAAAGCCAAAGATTGGTGGGACATCAAATTTAATACTCCTTTATTCCAATTTATATGTTTTTTTCTTCTTTCTTTTTTATTATAAAAAAGAATGACTTTTTACCTTTTTATTTTCACAATTCCATCTTTTCAACTTTACACATAGTATGTTAGAGACTAACATTATATAATATCTTGATATATTTGGTATATTTTTTATTTTTAAAATCATAAAAATTTAAAATTCTCTTTATTATCTTAAACTCCGTGTAAATCGATATATAAATTGAAACGGAAGGAATTTATGTGATCTGTTTTTCAGACTCTCCAGCAGTGTTGTTGCACATGCATTGGATTCTTTTTAGAAAAAAACACTTTTTTTTTTAAGGATCTGATATGTATTCATCGACATTTTTAGAGAGTGAGCAACACTATTACAATAGACTCATTAAATGCATGAGGACATGCCCTTATCTTTTTATGCTTTTCTTTTCCTAGTAACTAATAGTAAGTGATCCATGATCTTACATGCTTCTTCAACTAGTCTTTCTAGTCTGACATTTAGCATGCTAGGAATTTACTAAGTTGGATCATCTTCTGACAAGCAAATTTCCCCTTTTGAAGAATCAAAGTTTTCTTGAACATTTATAATAACTTGGTCCTCCTTTTTGTCTTCAATCTCCTTTTCCATTCTTAGAATTCTCAAGTCATCCCAAGGATTTGTCTAAGTTTTTTTTACCTGACTAACTAGATTTGCGTGGCATAGGGCCTATCAAAGTGAGAAACACTATATATCAAGAGTGTCTCCAATTTTTTTTAATGTTTGAAGTCGAGACCTCTAATAATGAACCACACTCTACTATAGTAAATGTTTTAATAGTTGATGGTACGTAAGAGTTCAAGCCAAAAATATCAAGGAAGTTAGAAAAACTAATGGAATGCCTTAAAAGTTTTGACCAAGAACCAACTTGTTGCTATTGTCCCTCCAATTTAGAAGAACAAGGCACTATCTTGAAGTGCTTCATTTTGATTTGCTTAAAAGAAGATGATCATCCTTTGCTGACCATGGAATAAAGCAGCCATTCATCAAAGTTCAAAACAATTTTTTATGTCAAAATTTTGGGAAGCTTCCTTCTTGTCCTGACATCCCTTTCATTCATTGTCAATGATTAAGACAAGTTTTGGATGTTAGTTGAATGATGATAAATTAAATCCAATGAAAAGGACATTAATTCTGTATTTTAGTATACATTCATATCTTCAAACAACTAATCTTTGTGTCACCTACTCTTGTCATCTGGCCCTACAAAGAGATAAGGTTTGTATAATACAACAAAAAGTTGACAATTTGGGTAGTGTGCAACTTCTGTATCTAGCTATTTTTACTGATTGAAAAACAAACATAAGCCTCTTACAAGATTGCATGTTATGGTGACAGGATGGTGTCACAAGAATGGAAAGCTACTGCTTGTATATGAATACATGCCTAATGGCAGTCTAGATATGCACCTCTTTGCAGGCCCAGATAAAGAGCCGCTGAGCTGGCACGTCCGCTACAAGATTGTGCAAGGTGTTGCCTCAGCATTGCATTATCTGCACAATGAGTATGAGCAGAGGGTGGTCCATCGCGACCTGAAGGCGAGTAACATCATGCTTGACTCAAAGTTCAATGCGCGCCTTGGGGACTTTGGCCTTGCACGGGCACTTGACAACGAAAGGACCTCGTATGCTGAGGCAGAAGGAGTGCTTGGTACAATGGGATACATTGCACCAGAGTGTTTCCACACAGGGAAAGCCACACAGCAATCTGATGTATACGCGTTTGGGGCAGTGTTATTGGAAGTTGTATGTGGCCAGAGACCTGGAACCAAGATTAATGGCTTTCAATTCTTTGTTGATTGGGTTTGGTACTTGCACCGCGATGGCCGTATCTTGGAAGCTGTTGATCCAAGGCTTGGAGATGACTATGTCGCTGATGAAGCAAAGAAACTTTTACTACTTGGTTTGGCTTGTGCACATCCTATAGCTACTGACAGGCCTAAAACACAGGCAATAATTCAGATTATATCAGGGTCAGCACCAGCACCAGAAGTTCCACCATTCAAGCCAGCATTTGTGTGGCCATCAATGGTGCCAATTGACATAGACTCAAGTGTTATGGACACAACATCCATTACTACTTCTCACTTCAATTCAGGATGGAGTCTAGACTATCAAAGCAGGGAGACCCCAACATATGCAGACCACTCTTTGGTGTAGTTACTTTGATGGTAAACAACTATTACCAAAAGGAAAATTGATTTTTTTGGCCTTCAATTTTTTAAAAATATTTCCTGTAATTATGTTTTCTTGGGAGGAGGTTAAAAATTTCCTTCAGTTTTTCACTTTTTGTTTGATGTTATTTTTCTTCTTTTCAATTTGTTAATGGGGCATGATGAAAAGATCAGGCAGCCTATGTACATTCATATAACTCAGTAGTGTTACATTATGTCATATTTACTGTTTTCCTGTCTTTGTCAACCAAAATTATGTAAAAGGAAACAAATGGTGGCGAAGTATCTTTGTTGCCTCAACTGTACTACTACATATAACTTAAAGAATTCCAAGATCTCAAATTGTAATGAAAGATAAGACCTGTTCTATTCTTTAAAAAGCAATAGATAACAGAAGAACACACAATACAAAGATGGATAATAGAAGCTTTGCTGATATGCATAAATGCTCTGCCATTTTATAGGCTATTGTAGCTTAGATCATTGACGATATATAGATGATGAAATCCCACTAAGATATATTGTCTTTCTTACTTTCAAGATCATTTCTGTAAATCAATATAACGGAGGACCTTAGATGCTTGCCAAAGTTTTACAAGTTAGTACGCATAAGTTCAAGAGTTTCCCCTGCCTGCAACTTTGTTGAGTAACGGAGCTTTCTATAATCAGTGAAAGTGAAAGGAACATACATACGGGGGTGTTCAGCATCTACCAGCTCAGGTGGTGGTTCCACTGCTGTGTCCCTTGGTCCCAAGATGAATGAAGCAATAGATACCCGTAGTTTTGCTTCCTTGCATATCACTCTATGCTTGACAGAGTGTAATCTTCCATTGCTCCATACCTTCACATTGCAAAAGGCAAGTATCATTCTCTAGTTCTTTTTTCTCAATTTTACAAGGGGTAAGGGAGTAGGAATTATCTAAGTTCCTGCTAAACAAACCCCACCACAGGCTAGCATAAGATTGTTGGAACACGTCAAATCTTGAAAATGAACTAGGTAGAGTAGCAGCATAGTTACCATGCCTATGTCTCCAAGATTCACAAGGAGGGTGTTTGGCCAAGGATCAACTGCTACAAATTCACCAGACTTCTTCATTACCTCAAGACCACCAACGCTTTCATCATCCTGTAGAATAGTAAGGAATGCCAAGTCTGTGTGTATCTGAACCCCAGAGGAACCTACAACTTCTGGCGTGAAGTTGTACTTGTTAATCCTAAACTGACAAGGCCAATCCTCAAAAGAAACATTTGGCAGTCCCAACCCTTCACTCATCTTTCGCAGAATGTCCATCATTAGTCCATTAATTGCTGCAGCATACTTCTTAATTGTCTCTCTGTTCACAGTAGCAATCAAACTGCTATTAAGCATTCTTGGAGAGCAGTCTTTTGAGATTTCTTCAATATGACATGTAAGTATAATTTACCCAAAGATTCCCACAATTCTTAAAATATATCCAGATACCGATTCCTTTTTCTTGTTAATTTCTTTATGATGCCACTCCAGCATGTAAGAAGCACTTCTTTTAGGATAGTCGTAGTATTACTCTTGTAGTTTCTTATTTCTTTGATTTCTGTTACTATTTATTATTCCTTGTACTTCGATTATCTAATTATTTTGTTGTAGTTATAGATTGCTTTGTCATGCCTTGTTTCTTCAGTACTCTTATATTCTTAAGCTGAGGGTCTATCGGAATCAACCTCCCAAAGTAGGGTAATGTTTACATACACACTACCTTCCCCAGACCCCACTTGTGGGACTAAACTGAGTATGTTGGTGTTTAACTCATATTACAATTATGAAAAAAACTAAGTAAGAAACAAGAGAAAATTAAGTGTTTATTAGCTTCACTGATCATTGAAGTTCCTTAAACTACTGTGCTAAACATAAGTACTAAACTTGCTAGCAATACGAACAAATCACTTCCAGATCCCACCAGCAAGTCGCTGACATAGCTAATTTATCAAGGATTATCGTTAAATAAATAAATCCTACTTTTCATTTTCAAAACAGCAATACCAACTATTAATGATGCACAAAGAACTCAACTTTTCATTATCAAGAACACTAAATAAGTACTCCCTCTGTCCCAATTCAAGTGTCTTACTTTCCATTTCCGATCTGTCCCAAAAAGTGTCTTTTTCTACACTTAGTAAATTTCCAATTCGACACTCTACATGACAAAAGTCACAAGGTAATTGATCAAGGGTAACAACAATGAATCCTACTATTCATTTCAAAACTTCATCAAACAACTTATAATGCACAAAGAACTAAACTTTCCATCATCAAGAAACCAAAAAGATTGTCTTTTTCCATATTTACCTACTAATTTTTTCACTGAACATAGCTAATTGATCAAAGGAAACAGCAATGAACTCAACTTTTTCATTTTCAAGAAACTTAAAAAAGTAAAAATCAAACCTTTGGTGTGGAGATGCATCCAACTGAGTACAAAACTCATCTAAATCTTCATGACAAGACATATCATACAGACCAAACGCTTCATAAAGAGGGTTTATTTCACTAGGAGCCATGTACCCAGATCCTACAAGTACATCTTTGTTGCGTTTCTTGATTTCAGTTGGAAGATCAAACAATGTCCTCACCACTTGCTTCATCTCTGCCATGAGTGAAACTGGAAGGATTTTATCATGGTTTAAAATTCTGAAACAACCCCATTCTTCACAGGCCCAAATTAACTTGGATAACTTCCTTGGAAAATCATCTAAATCAATTAATGGCACTGAATTTTCACTCTCCATTTTGTGTTTTTGCTGTTAACTTTGTGTTTTTGCTCTTAACTTCGTTTTTTTCTTCTTTTTTGGAACTTCGGTTTCTATATGTAATGTTAATAGGTAAGAAAATTTGATCGGAATTTAATTAAAAATATTTTTTTTGTTTTAAAATGAATATATTTATTTTTTTTAGTTTATTTAAAAAAGAATGTTTGCAACACTTTAATTTTAACTTTCCACGTGGCATGTTTAAAATCACAAGATTAAAGGATATTTTAGTACATTTGACATAACTTTAATTTATAACCGCAAGATAAAAAAGTTTTTTTTTCTCTTAAATTCGGTTCCAAATCAAATTAGGTCATTCTTTTTTAAACGGAGAGAGTATCTTTTTATTTTAAAGTAAATTGATATTTATTTTGTTTTTTAATTGAAAGATGTTAAACTTAAAAGAATAAAAATATTAAAAAAATAAAATAACACATTTATTTTATCGTTTTGATCAAAATTTTTAATTATAAAGATTTTTATTAAAATTTATAATTGATAATTTAATAGTCACGTAAATTGAGATAAATCAACGAAAGACGTGAAGAATTTGGATGCGTCGAAGGAACACAACTTGGGTCTTTCTGCACGATTGTCTCAAAAACCAAACAAATAGAGTAATTCATTTCTGTTATGAAACTATATAAATTTAGAAAAAGAAGAAAGTAGGGAGAAGAGAAAAGAATTTCTATTTCTCTTGAAGTATATTTAAGATTTATAGATCTTTCATCAATTTTATTTACAATGAAGGAAAATTTTTTATTTATAGGGAAAACCTTACTTGGTTTCCTAGTAAGATTTTTAACCATATCCTACAAGGACTCGACATAATTAGACATTCACTATAATACAAATTGTTTATAACAATTTCATTTTATACAGATTATTTATTATGTTTCTTTTATAGATTACTTTTAAAACAATATTAATTTGGAAATTTCTGATTATTTTATTCGTATTAATGTCTTAAGATGTATTTTTCTTTATTGAATATATGTTATCACTAAGAATAATTGTAGTTAAAGGTACTCCCTCCATTTTATTTTTATCCTTATTAATTATTATCAAGTTTATGATTAAAATAATTTAATGTTAATTAATAAACTAACTAGTGAAGGATAAATTTGAGAGGACATTCTAAAAGTAATATTAAAAATTAAACAATTAAATTAATTTAGAAAATAAAAAACATCTCAATAATTATTCAATTAATTTGTAATTGTGAAAGTAATAGAAAAGGAATAATTAAAAAATTTAGTGAATACTGTGAAAAATAAAAAATACTCTCATATCTTTATATTTATATTATTTTCATCTTCTATACTTCTTTTCTTATTTTGCTTTAATTTTACAATATGTTATATTGTTCAACTATTAAAGAATTGAAGCAAAGTATATAAAGAAGGTAAAAATATTATTGTTTATTTTTCTCTCGGAAATAAGATAAATTACTATATAATTTATTTTATATTTTACGTTGGACTATGCATCAGTAGTTTTTCTTACCATCTCAAAATTATATGAGTCCAGCAGTTTTAATCATTTTTTTATTTAAAAAGTAAAATTAGTTTTTTAAGTTAATAATTTGTAAAAGAAATTGTTCTTTATGATCTTGTTTTATTAAAAGATAAGTTATTGAGTTACGTGGCATATACATATTGATTGGATTAACATCGATACATATTGATTGGATTATCATTATTGATTGCTTTTACACCTCTTTATTTTTCTTTATCTAAATATTTACTTGTTGAGTAATTAATATATTATTTGTACTAAAAAATTTGTTTTGTGGTTATTTTAAAATGATTAGTAAATTATGTAAATCTTCGTAACAATATTGACAAGAAATTTTAAAAGGTATTAATTTATTTCAATTTGGGACTTTATATGATTTCAACATGTTGTTCTAATTAATTGATTTTGTTCATTTTTTTTGTACTTTAAGTCAAATTCAGATTATATTTATAGTTTCGATAATTATTTTTTTGGTAATGTATTTGATTTATCAAGACATTGGTTGAGGGTAAGACGGTGAATTCAAATTTCACCGCATCAATTTGGCAAGACACAGTTAAATTCCCGGTGCACCATGATAATAAGAAGTTCAGTTCAAATCCCACTGATTTATGACCAAAGACGTTTTTATATGGGTAAGACATTGGGTGTAAGTCTTAATGCACTATAGTGATGATGTGATGATCACTAACATAAAGCTTACGCTAGCGTTTGATCATTGATTTCCAAATATTCTTGGCAAATATTATTTGGATGAAAATTTGGGACCATGTGTTTGGCCATAGTATTTGAAAAATATATTTCACGTTTTAGAAAAATATAATTTATACCCATAAGTTTTAAAAATTATTAAAACTAACCATAAGTTTGTATTACAACTCAAAATTGAATCTTTGTTGTAATAAATAACAAAGTGTCCACGACACTACAACAATGTGACATTTTGGACAAGCATCACTTCATATATCATAAAGTAGACAAAGCATATATCATCATTTAATATGCACTGAATATTTCATCACTACTTTGGTGTTTACGTAAAAAATTATGTAATACAACGCAAACAACTACTATAGAGGTTGTTTTTGTACAAGATAAAAGTTTGGTGTAAAATTTCAATTTTCAAGAGATCCCAAATAATGAGATCAAGCCCAAATACTAGAAAAAACTAGTATTTGAAAATTTGGGATATTTGCCAAAAATATTTATGAAATAATGACAAATTGTATTGACAAACGCTATTTGCCAAATTTTCTCCCAAATATTATTTGAGAAATCTATGATCAAGTACTACACAGATATTGTGGTATGTTAAGTTATAGAAGGACAAAAGACTTTCCTATAAAGGTTGTGGACTTGTGGTCATGACCATAATAACTAGTGTTGTGTGACAACACAAATTTGTCATCGGTTGTCTAGTAGTATGTCTTGTATGTGATGATTTAATCATGACCATAATAATAATTTTCTTCTTGAAGGAGATGATCAGCATAAAAGAATGGCTTTGTAAAATTTGTGATAGTAAACAAAATTATTTAAGAGTCTCGAAATGGCTAATTTGTCTCTATCCGGAATAATGAAACTGCTCATAATATTGGGGGTTGTAGCAAGTTTCAAAACAAACTTTTTAAGTATCGAAAGAATTGAAAAGAAAAAAAAATTATATTGATACTATAAATTATGAGAAATTTAATATTTTCAAATTACTACAACCATAGTAGGCTATAAATATTTACGTATAATATTACTCATTTTTCCGTTGTTTTTTGTATACAAATATAAGCATGATGATGGAAGTACATGCAAAAGTAAACTAGAAGTTTACTAGAATAAATATCAGTTGGTATAATTGGTTGACCATTTCAGTTCAAATGTAATGTAAAAGAATTGAGAATTCATGTTTTTATATGTTGAAGAAATAAAGGATTCTTCAAGAATTCTCATGTGTCGCTTGTTCTCATGATAAAATGATCATTGTACCAGGTAAGGTTGAAATTGTATCCCCCGAAATTATTTGCAACATATAAGAAGGTGAATATGAGTTTGTTCACCTGCCATGTGGACCGCTTACTATTATGATTTAATAGATGCATCTATGGTATGGCCACGTGTGCATTTGTATCAACTTACAAATTGATTTTTGTAAGGTTGTTCGCTCAAATTGTTAAATTAAGAGCATAGTTCCAAACTATAAAATTATGTTGATAATACTAGTGAGTTTGACAGAAATTGCTTGCCTCCAATTATAGTTAAACCGTTGATTATGAGAACAAATCTCTCAAATAAAATTTGGTATCAGATGAGTTTATTTAACGTGTATGCATCAAGCCAACAAGGTTCTCCTATCACAATTGGTTCGGGATCAAGAATCAAATAATTTCCATCTAAAAATTCGATATGTGCACATATGATTTTATTGCTCCACCACACATATGACGATATATAGATGATGAAATCCCACTAAGATATATTATCTTTCTTACTTTCAAGATCATTTCTGTAAATCAATATAACGGAGGACCTGAGATGCTTTCCAAAGTTTTACAGGTTAGTAGTTCGCATAAGATCAAGAGCTTCCCCTGCCTGCAACTTTGTCGATAAACGGAGCTTCCTATAATCATTGAAAGTGAAAGGAACATAGATACGGGGGTGTTCAGCATTTACCAGCTCAGGTGGTGGTTCTACTGCCGTGTCCCTTGGTCCCAAGAGGAATGAAGCAATAGACACTCGTAGTTTTGCTTCCTTGCATATCACTCTATGCTTGACGGAGTATAGTCTTCCATTGCTCCATACCTTCACATAGCAAAAGGCAAGTATCATTGTCTACTTCTTTTTTCTCAATCTTACAAGGGGTGAGGGAGTAGGAATTATCTAACTTCCTGCTAAACAAACCCTGCCAGAAGCTAGCATCAGATTGTTGGAACACGTCAAATCTTGAGAATGAACTAGGTAGAGTAGCAGCATAGTTACCGTGCCTATGTCTCCAAGATTCACAAGGAGGGTGTTTGGCCAAGGATCAACTGCTACAAATTCACCAGACTTCTTCATGACCTCGAGACCACCAACGCTTTCATCATCCTGTAGAATAGTAAGGAATCCTGAGTCTGTGTGTATCTGAACCCCAGAGGAACCTACAGCTTCTGGTGTGAAGTGGTACTTATTAATCCTAAACTGACAAGGCCAATCCTCAAACGAAACATTTGGCAGTCCCAACCCTTCACCCATCTTTCTCAGAATGTCCATCATTAGTCCATTAATTGCTGCAGCATACTTCTTGATTGTCTCTCTGTTCACAGTAGGAATCAAACTGCTTTTTAACCATTATAGTAGAACAGTTTTTTGAGATTTCTTCAATACGGAAACGTAAGTATAGTTTACACTTTACCCAAACATACCCTGTTGTTCATCTTGTATTCCAAACATACGTAGAACAAAACTTTGAACATCTTTGTAAGAAAACAAAGTTTAAGAACATTTTCACAACTAGAAAATTAAAACTAGTAGCGAAACTATAATCAGAAACATATTTTTTTTTAAAAAAAATACGAAATGTTTTTCTTAAAGAAGAATTGTTGTTAATACGTGTCTAAAGAATCTTACTGATTCCAACAAACTTTGCAGATACACGAAGTTACCAAGTTTAATGAACCAGTGAAGAACAAAAGAATAGAAGAACTGAAATTAATTAACAAATCTAAAGTTTGTAAAACACATACCAGAATCTGAAAAAATTTTAATAGGAAAAAGATCAAGTCCACTGAATTCACAGTGTCCCCTTAAGGAAATTATTCCCCTCTAGTATCCGAGGTTTGATTTGGAATATGACCTCCCAGGGTAAAATGATCTCAATCACCAAAGTATAGATACCAAAAACACCGGTGTCAGCGAACCACTCAACGGCAGTAAAGTACACTTAGAATACTAGATTTAGTAGTTGAAGAAGAAGTCCATAAAGTATGTTTAAAATAAGAGGAAATTCCTCAATTTATAGACAACAAAGGATAGTGCAAAAAGGTTCTTATTGTGCCTTACCGGAATGGTCACAAACCTTTGGAAAAGTCACTATCTTTCAGAAAGGTCGTCACCTTTCATAAAAGTCACAACTTTCCATAAAAGTCACAACTTTTCATAAAAAATGCAACTTTTCATAAAAGTCACGACTTTTCATCAAAGTCGCAACATTTCATAAAAGTTACAACTCTTCATAAAAGTCGCAACTCTTCATTTTTCATTCACACCCTTTTTAAAATCCAACGTACCCCAATTGTTCTTAAACTATATTCAGATATCAATTACTTCATTAAGCCACTACAGCTTGTAAGCAGCACTTCTTTTTGGATAGTCTATTACTATTTATTGTTCCTTGTACTTCGGTCATCACATTATTTTGTTGTAGTTACAGATTGCTTAGTCATGTCTTGTTTAGTATTTTGCCTAGTTTTTCACTCTTGTTATTTTCTTGAGCCGAGTTTCTATTAGAAATAACATTACCTTCCAAAATAGCGGTAAGGTTTGCGTACTCACTACACACTACCCTCCCCCAACCCCACTTGTGGGATTGGACTGAGTATGTTGTTGTTTAACTCAAATCACATTTATGAAAAAGAGTACAAACAAGAGAAACAAAAGCTTTTAAGTGTCTATTAGCTTCACTGATCATTTTAGTTCCTTCAACTATTGTATCAAAATTAAGTATCAAACTTACTACTAATATGAGCAAATCAATTCCAGATCCCATCAGCAAGTCACTCACATAGCTAATTCATCAAGGATATCAGCAATAAATGAACTCTACTTTTCATTTACATAACTCCAAACACCACCAACTATCAATGCACAAAGAACTCAACTTTCCATCATCAAGAAACTAAAAAAAGCACTCCCTCCATCCCAATTCAAGTGTCTTACTTCCCTTTTTCAGATTGCCCCAAAAAGATTATCTTTTTCTATATTTACTAAATTCTCCTATTCAAACATCACCACACAGAGAAGTCACTGACATATCAAATTGATCAAAGGTTACAGCAATGAGCTAAACAAAGAACTCAACTTTTTCATTTTCAAGAAGCTGGAAAAGTAAAAATCAAACCTTTGATGTGGAGATGCATCCAACTGAGTGCAAAACTCATCTACATCTTCAGGGCAAGACATGTCATAGAGACCCAAAGCTTCATAAAGAGGGTTTCTTTCACTAGGAGCCATATACCCAGATCCTGCAATTACATCTTTGTTGCGTTTCTTGATTTCAGTTGGAAGATCAAACAATCCCCTCACCACTTCCTTCATCTCTGCCATGAGTGAAACTGGAAGGATTTTATCATGGTTCAAAATTCTGAAACAACCCCATTCTTCACAGGCCCAAATTAACTTGGATAATTGCCTTGGAAAATCATCTAAATCAATTACTGGCACTGAATTTTCACTCTCCATTTTGTGTTTTTGCTCTTGCTCTTAACTTAGTTTTTATTGGAACCTGGAGTTTAGTTTTTATTGGAACCTGGAGTTTATTTGTTGAAGTCTTCTTATAAAGAAATGAAATAGTCCGTACTTTTTTATATATATAAATTTTCGTTTATAAAATTTAAATTTTATATATAGATTTTTCATTAAATTTTTAATTATGTCACGTAAATTGAGATAGATATCGAATAAAAACGCGAAGAAGTTAGATCTGTTGAATTAGAGAGGGAACACAATTTCGGTCTTTCCGCATGATTGTCTCAACTCTTTTGGACATACAGAACACATTTGAAACGTACATCACTCTCATGAGAGAGAGCAAAAATTAATTGTAATTAATTTAATCTATTACATTTTCTCATGGTTGTTAAAGAAATATTAATTAGGAAGGGTTTTGATTATTTTATTTTTATTTATGTCTTAAAATATTATTTCTTTTTATTGAATATAAAGTAATTTGTCTGCGCATTACGCGTCAAAAATAATAATTGCATTGAATTTATAAATTTTTTTATTAATATTCACACATCATAAGTTAAAACTAATGAGAAAATAGGTTTTTAAAAAAATATTAGCAATATTTGAACATGAATTTGATTATTTGTCATTATCAAATAACCCAAGAATCTCAAATGAATGAATTATTCATGAAATAATAATTTATTGTTTCTTTAATCAACAATAAAATGAAAATAAAGAAGAAAATAAGAATATATATACATTTAAGTTGCATAGACTATACAATTGTGATTTATGTCTTAGGAGAAAATTCAAAAATTTGTTAACATATTCAAAAAAAAAAAAAAAACGCTTGAACTTGAAAGCAATTATAACTTTTGAACTTGCATAAAGAATTTCTTCAATTGATAAGTGAGAAATTTCATATATATGTAAAAATAGATTATATGTAAGCTTATATATAGTACTTTTAAGTTATAGTATTTAATATGAAATATTAAAACATAATTTTTGAAACTGAGTACAATAGTTATTTTCTTCACAATGAATATATGTACTATATGTGCATATGCTGAATATAACCGGAGAAAATAACTTCGCAGAAACATAAACAACAGAGTTTAAAACATGTACTCAAAAATAACAATTAATATCATATGCATAAATTAATGAGTATAAAAAATATACCAAAATATGTAAAAATAGAATGAAATCAAAAGAAAATAATTGAGTCACTGAATGCACAATGTCCCCTTAAGAATATTATTCCCCTTTAATATCCGAGGTTCAAAGAATTACATACTCTCGGGATGGAACGATTTTATTCACCAACTTATTAATACAAAAATAGTGGTATATTTAATTTTCAAGAAGTAGGAGAAGAAGGTCATATTTTTTGTTGTTTTAAAATGAAAGAAAATCTCTACATTTATAGACAACAAAGGATAGTAACAAATTTTTATCGTGTCTTATCAGAAATTTACAACTATTTTTAGAAGTTGCAACCGTTCGAAAAGTTCACAACCTTTCATAAAAGTTGCAAAGCTTCATTAAGGTCGCGACTTTTCATAAAAAACAAAACTTTTGAAAGAAGTCGCAAGTCGCAACTCTTCATTAAAGTTCACAACTATTCATCAAAGTTCACAAATTTTGATAAAGGTCACAACTCTTCATTAAAATCGCAGCTTTTCACATAAGTCACATCTTTTCACGAAAGAGGATGGTTAGTTTTGAAAATTAATAGATTTAAAAGGAAATTCTTGCTTGTGATGGCGCCGCGTAGGCGAGCCTAGAGTTCTCTTTTATATAAATATACGATATGATGATATGTCATCACTCCACAATTAAAATATACTCGTAGTTGTTAAGAACAATTACTATTTAAAGGTAAAATGAAAAATAATGTCGTAATTAATTTACTTTGAATTTCTAAAATAACAAATAACTTTAAATTATCTCGGCAGATAATTTGAGACAAAAAAAGCATCGAATATTTAATATGTTTAAAGAGTTATCATAGGAGATCAATTACATGACGGAAATGACTGATATATTCGATGTATTTTATAAGTGAGATTTGAAAAATAATTACGTATTTTAATTGAAGTGGTAGTAAAAAAGAAGAGGTATTTGATAACATAAGGTTGTTTTCCAAAAAAAAAAGAAGTCATGGACATTCATATAACTCAGTAGTGTTACATTATGTCATGTCAACCAAAATTATGTAAAAGAAACTCATGTTGAGCCAAATTGGAGGAGACAGAAAATGAATAGTGGCGAAGTATGTTTGTTCCTCAATAGATTTATAATTGTAATGAAAGATCAATTCTTTTAAAAGCGATTGATTAACAGAAGAACACAACGCAAACATGGATCGTAGATGCTTTGTCAAGTTTTACAAGTTAGTACGCGTCATAAGATCAAGAGTTTCCCCCGCCTGCAAATTTGTTGATAGACGGAGCTCTCTATAATCGTTGAAAGTGAAAGGAACGTAGATACGGGGGTGTTCAGCATCCACAAGCTCAGGTGGTGGTTCCACTGGTGTGTCCCTTGGTCCCAAGAGGAATGACGCGATAGACACTCGTAGTTTTGCTTCCTTGCATATCACTCTATGCTTGACAGAGTATAATCTTCCGTTGCTCCATACCTTCACATAGCAAATCAAAACGCAAAGTATCATTATGTACTTCTTTTTTTTCTCTCTCAAATCTTATCTAAACAAACGTAGTTAATTACCGTGCCTATGTCTCCAAGATTCACAAGGAGGGTGTTTGGCCAAGGATCAACTGCTACAAATTCACCAGACTTCTTCATGACCTCGAGACCACCAACGCGTTCATCATCCTGTAGAATAGTAAGGAATCCTGAGTCTGTGTGTATCTGAACCCCAGAGGAACCTACAGCTTCTGGTGTGAAATGGTACTTGTTAATCCTAAACTGACAAGGCCAATCCTCAAACGAAACATTTCGTAGTCCCAATCCTTCACTCATCTTTCGCAGAATGTCCATCATTAGTCCATTTATTGCTGCAGCATACTTCTTGATTGTCTCTCTGTTCACAGTAGCAATCAAACTGCTTTTTAAGCATCAAGAAACTAAATAAGTACTCGTCTATCCCAATTCAAGTGTCTTACTTCCCTTTTTTTCGGTCTGTCCCAAAAAAAAAAAGAGATTCTTTTTCTATATTTTTAGTAAACTTCATTTTCCAATTCCAACATTCTACAGACATAGCAAAACAGCAATGAACTCTTAACTTTTCATGTTCAAGAAACTTAAAAAAAAAAATCAAACCTTTGGTGTGGAGATGCATCCAACTGAGTACAAAACTCATCTACATCTTCAACACAAGACATATCATAGAGACCAAAAGCTTCATAAAGAGGGTTTTTTTCACTAGGACCCCTGTATCCAGATACTGGTAGTACATCTTTGTTGCGTTTCTTGATTTCAGTTGGAAGATCAAACAATGCCCTCACCACTTGCTTCATCTCTGCCATGAGTGAAACTGGAAGGATTTTATCATGGTTTAAAATTCTGAAACAACCCCATTCTTCACAGGCCCAAATCAACTTGGATGATTGCCTTGGAAAATCCTCTAAATCAATTACTGGCACTGAATTTTCACTCTCCATTTTTTGTTTTTTTGGCTCTTACCTTTGTTTTTGTTTTTTGAACTTGGAGTTTGTTCTTATATATCAAATGAAAAAAACTCCTTTTTTCGAAAATCACATGAATTGAGATAGATATAGATATGACTAAAAACGTGAAGACTTTGAATGCGTAAATTTTAATGTCACATGAATTGAGATAGATATAGACAAGACAAAAAACGTGAAGAATTTAGATGCTTTGAATTAGAGAGGGACACAACGTCGGTCTCTCCTCATTTCTTTTGGACATACAAACACATTTGAAACATACATCAGAAAAACAAAAATCAAATAATAGTGTATTTTATTATATTTTCTTTGCATCAAATTATTTGTCATGTTTCTTTAAAATGAATAATTTGGATAATTTTATTTTTATTTATGTCTTTAACATATAACTTTCATTATTGAATATGTGCCATCACTCTACAAATGAAGTATATGCAGTCGTCAAGAACAATTACCAACTATTATAACAAATCAATCTGGTAAGTAGGGCTGCTTAGCCTAATTATGTATTATAATTATCAACAATAATTAGGATTTTCATATCCAAAACAAAGCACAAACAATTTGGGGAGAAAGAATGAAGTTAACCATTGATTGATTTGTTTAAGTATAATATACACATATAACTCTATACAACATGAGGATTGAGGACTCCCTAAACTAGCTTCTTAAGCCACCCAATCAGACAACAAAATTCTGGGAAGGAAAATCTCAAACCACTTAGTAACACAGCTTGAACAAGCTGTTCAATTGTTCACTATTTTCCTCATCACACTTTTGAGGCAGCTAAACAAAGATACTCAACTTGATTTTCGTTCCGCGTGTTCAATTCGAGAGGTTTTACATGGAATAACGACCATCATTCTTGTCTTTAGTTGGTCGTTCGTCTTGGATTTCCTCCAATTCCTCATCATCTCCTTTTCTACCAGCTTGTTCCTTCCAATACGAGACCAGCTTCTTTAAACGAGCGACTTCCTTAGAGGAAACATTTTTGCTGGGATCATTTACAATAGAACGAACTCTTGATGCATACCTGTGAAGCATGGAAACCAAATTCCCAGATAAGTTGTAACCATTGAATACAAGTCGTATGATTGACATGACCAATTGAAGGAGGAAAGTTATTCGCTCATGTAAATATGAATAACACGATAAAGAAGTGAAACAATAAAGAACATACGTCAAGGAATTGTGAGTCTCATCCAAGTTTGATTCTGCTGGAGAGATGTTTACAAACATCAGGGTTTTAGCATTTCCACCTAACGAGTCGCTCATCAACATGGTTAGCTTGTGATTTCGATAAGGAATGTGTTGATTTCCTGAAGATAATGCACTTATAACATCACCAAGTGCTGACAGGGACTTGTTAATGCTTTGAGCTTCTTTTAATTGATTGCCAGCTGAGCCAGACTTTTTAACTCTTTCTGAGCCAGCAAGATCCACAAAACTCAGCTGCAGACACAGAGAAAAGAATAAAGCAGAAGCAAAAGATACAAAGCTACACTTTTTAGATATACTAGCTCTAAAATCTACCTAAAGATGCTAAGAAATAAAACTAGAGCTACTCCATCAAACTATAAGGATGCGAAGAAGTTTAATATTCAAACTAAAGCAAAAGTGAGGGACCAATATCACTATCTTCTATCTAGATGCACTTTGAAATTCCCAAGAATGCACATCATATAAGTCGCACTAGTTCAAATTGTGGCAATTAAGCAGAAGGGTGTGATACACCTACCTTCCCTCTGGCAATCGCCTGAGTTTGAAGATTGGTACTCTCGATAATAACTGAAACAATAAGATGAGATCTTGAACTCTGCTCATTCATCAAGGTTCCAGTCGTATGACGCTGTTCAGATCCTCTTTGGATTATTGTCTTAAGCTCCTCGTACGTCGAAATAGACACCACTGTCACATTCTCCACAGAAACCATGCCCTGTTTGAGCCAAATTTTGCTAATTGTTACAGACAAAATTAAAAGATAAACATAAGCTTATCCAAGCTTAGTAAAATGAAAGAGAACTGCAAGGACTTATTGACATATTAAGTATTGATAATTTGAGAAGCTCCAAATAACAATCACCTTTGCGTCCTTTTTTATATCCAATTTCAAGCGCTTTGCTTGCTTTGGCAATAAAAGATCCACCAACGTATCCTGATACAACTCTACCATGTACGCCTGAACAAGTTCATATACACTCATGAGTTTACAATGAGCCTTCTGGAAATCCATCTATTCAGGTACTGTATCACTTACAAGCACCGAATAAGGAGAGAAATCTTATGAAACAAAACAAGTTGAAAAGATTTTTTTGAAAAAAAAAATGATTTGTTTTTATTTACTCATTCTCAAAAGGTGAAAACATTCAAACATTCATAGTCTTGACAACTTTTGTAATAAATGTTTCACTGAAGAAGTGGAAATTTAAAAACTTGAAGCATAGCATAATTAATGTGGCTTCTTTATAAGGTAAGGTAATTTGAAGCATAATTGATGTACTACCTAAATTAATTAAAGCCGGAATAAAAACCTATCATAATCTTTTAAAGAATGGGAAGAGTCTACCTTTAAAGAGAAAGAGAACTTATTACTGTCTTTTTTCATAATTCTAAAGAGTTCGGACATAGCTCTTGGTGTCAGTCCTGGATTACTATCAGCTCCATAGATTGTGAATGTCTTGCCAGATCCAGTTTGTCCATATGCAAATATGCAAACATTATATCCATCAACAGCTGATTGAACCAAGTACTGCACCACCAACATGTCAAACTTAGAAAATGGTAGGCAATATAGATTAGATCCTAACAGAGTTCTCAGCGAAATCAATTGACTTCTTGCTTACCTTAGTATCTTCGAACACATCATCTTGGGTGGCATTTCCATCAAAGACACGATCATACATGTGCTGTTTTGCTTTATCATCTTTCCATAAATGTTCAACAGTAAACTCATCAACACTTCTGATGGCATTTCTTTCCTTTGCTATGATTTCCTTTTCACAAAGTGGTCTTAATCTACAGTAGACTCTGATCTTGCCTTTCATAACTGAGACATGAGTAAGGTCCATAACATTACACTTCAATAGAAATAGCAAATAATTTTTGTTCAGTGGCGCAAAAAAAAAAAGGCCGGTAACTTTACCTTCTATTATGTTGAAATACTTTTTCCTTAGAACTTGTTCTTCCCGGTAAAGTGCTTCCATTTCTGCCAATTGAGCCCCTTGCATTTTCAAGATGGCAGCAGTTTGTGCATTTTTTCGATCAATATCCTGTTAAATAATTGTCAGATTAAAAATGAAAATATGATGCTTGATATGCCATAACAATAGGGCATATATTATAACACAAATATCTAAGCATAAACTCTGGCTGTGTGAGCTTGCTAACATTGCCAGTTCCAAAATATCAAAAGGAAGAGGGTATAGTAAGTGCACTGCCAGTATAAATTAGTTTTGAATCATGAACCCTTGCAATTCAAAACCAATGGGTACTGAGGATCACATAAGCGAAAGCAACTGACTTGGGATAGAACCATAGTTGTTGTAAATATTAGTACAAGATGTTCACCTCTTTCATTTCTCTCAGCTCCTCAAGCTCCTTCAAATTATTCTGCAGCATTTCTAGTTCCTTGTCTTTAGCTTCAAGACCAGACTGTGCACCAATCAAGTCATGTTTGGCCTCTTCTAGTTTCCTTTGAAGTTCAGAGACTTGGAGTTTCAGCCCCTTGGATTCTTTTTCAAAATCTTTCTGAAGGTTTTCCATCTGTACTCCAAAAAAATCAGTGTAGTCGAATAAAAATATCAATATAAATATAGAATGCATGCTAAATACAAAGACATTGAGGCAACATACCTCATTTGATTTCTTCTTTTCTAGTCCTATGACTTTTTCCTCAAGTGATGCTTTTTCACTCAAAAGCCTCCTCTTTGTTTCTTCTGCAGTACGCAAATCCATAGTACGAGCTTTCAGCTCTTCTTGGATCTTCTGTAAGACCTGCAAGTGAAAGCCACATAAGTTTTATTTTTTGTAGGTTTATTAAACTCACCAACTTATTTCAACAAAAATTTAAAGCCAGACACAAACTTATAACTCTACCTGGTTATTTGCTTCAACCAACTCTTTCGTAATATTTTTCTCCAAACCTTGAGAACTTAACTTTGAAAGACGCATTTCCAAGTTTCGCTTCTCCGTTAGGGCAGCCTGTAAGGAATGGGCTAATACAATGAGATGATTGTCACCTCAATAAATCAAATTCAAGCACATTTAACAAACACCTGAAGCTCAGCATCTTTTTCATCGCATAAAGATCTGAATTTATCACAATCATAAGCAGCCGCTGCTAAATTTTGCTTCTCAGAACTCAAGTTATCTTTTAAGCTGTCCAATTCTTCTTGCATCTCTGATTCTTGTTTTTGCCTTTCATGTAAATCTTCCACCAACTGCTTATCAGTACAAAGACCATGAGCTCAAAGCAAATGTGCATATGACTATTGTAATTGAAAAGATGGATGAATGCATAATGGGTAGAGCAAATAAGTGTCATGTACATTTTGCCAGAGAGATAACTGACAGAAGGAGATGAGAAATATATTCTAATATACAAGTCAACTCTGTTTTCATATTACCAGCAGCATAAACCTTATAAGTTAAACATTTCAATTCTAACTTCGCAAAAAGCAAATAAGTTTCTTCTACAACAACAAATACCACTCACATCATTGACTTTCTTCTGAGATTCTTCAAGGGCTCTAGACAAATCCTGAATGCGTCTTTCATTAATATCAGTGTTTGTAGTTTTGAGATTATTTGGAACATCTCCGTTAACAGAACCATTTGCCGAAGAGCGGGCTTTAGAGTAACGGCGTAACATCACATCATTAATATGTGTTTGCAGAGCAACACAAATTTCTTCTCCCTGCATAGAATGGAGATGTCAAGCTATGCAAAATCGTGAGTCAGATTAAATGACAATCTAAGAACTCATAACATAAGCATGTTCACTGGTAATAGAAACACTTCGAACCTGTTTCGTTTCAAACTGAAATATATGCAAGACACCAGCAACTCTCATCTTAAAGAACACAGCAGTGTTGCTGCTACCAAATTGCATTATGTCCCTAAGCTCAGCTGAATGCAAATATTCCTTTGGAACTGGACGGAAAAAATGAACCTGTGGAGAAACAGAAATCATGCCTAAAGTAAATACACATCTCACTTTTAAAACAGTTAAGTGACACTGTACATTATATCATACCCCACGCTTATTAATGCCCAATACAATTTTCCCAGGTAAAAGTCCAATAGGATCATCAATCTTTCGAACAGCAAAGAAAACTGAATTCCCATAAGGAAGCGTCCTCAGGATCCGCAAAAATTGTTGTTTGGCATCATCCTTTGTCAGATTTTCCTGAAGAGAAGAAAAGAATGAACCATATGTTGGTAGCAGTTCACAAACACAAGAATCCAAGTAATTTAAACATCAATCATGGGATAGCTGGCTAGCAGATTTTCAAATAAATGAAGAGATACTAGCCACAATGAAAAGAAAAAAATAAACAAATAGAACAAAGTGAACAGTTAAAAAGTAATTCAGGGACAACAGCCGAGAACTGCTGGTAATTCTCTTTTCCTGCTCACAAAAAATGACTTTGAGAAATGCAGGAAACATAGATAATCTAATATTGATTGGAGAACACTTGTGTGGTGATGACATGGGCTTAAATGGAATGGCAATGATTCATCCAGCCGACCCCAATTTGTTTGAGACTGAGGCATAGTTCTTGTTTGTAGTATTGATTGGAGGAACACCTTTTATTATTAATGAAAACACATGTAGTTAAGCATAAAAAGCATCATTAAGGGAAAAGTCAATAAAAGAACTTCTATTCAATTTCTTAGAACATTATCCATTGACCAAGAAGACCTAGATAAAGCTCTTACCATCACTTTGTAACGAGAAAGGATGTCCAATTCCCATTCCCTCTTTGCCCGTGTCATTGCAATTTGTCTGGGTAAAAATCGCTCCAGCAGTGATGTCCAGTCACTAGAAAAAAACTAAACAACTTAGCATATAGAGAAGGCATAAACACTACAACATGTTCAGGCTTTGAAAAGAAAAGTAATATTGAGAAGGAACAAGGAACTGGAGACCAGTCAAATATGGGAGGAAATATGAGGCATAATCTAAAAGTAACAAAAGTTAAAAATGAACTACTGACGTGCAAGATTCAGGGCCATCCACATATCCAATGTCAACCAGGATCTGCAAAGCAGACATCTGTGCAGCATCTTCCTTGCCAACAGGATAATTGCCCATTATGTAATCATGTTGTAACTGTGAACACAACAAATATTATTACATAGTAGAATCAACTTTGATTTGAAGGTATACCAATGACTTGAACATTTAGCATAGCTCGATTAATTATAAGCAAACTAACATACTTGAACATACGATAATTGCACGAACATTGGCTCTGTAACAGCTTCATCTGACTCCCGAAACAGCTTTTTCTTGAAAATCAATTTACAATGCAAAATCTCCCCTTTACTTCTATCTTTCGATGCCTTAAAGTCCGCCAGAAGATCTCCAATATACTTATTTTCATCCAAACCGATATACTCCTCTACAGAAAATATACACGTTTAAAATGCAGAATATTCAACCTTAAAAGAATTAATGATGTGGAATGGAAATAGTACCATTTCCAAGGTCTGGAGATTTAGAACCAGTAACAACCTTACGGCACTCGAACAAACTGAAGCTAGCATGAGCAGACAATTTGATTATCCCTGCAACCTCCTGAAAGAGAAGGTATGTCACACAAAATTTATAAAGGGAAAAACATTATCATCATATCCAACGTTAAATATATCTGCTTCCCAAGAAAATAAGAATGCTTAAAGAGGACTTCTTAATTAAAAAAGTGATAATAAACCATGTCAATGACCTCAAAGCCCTTTCTGAAATTCAAGTTAGAGAGACTAAGCCATCTATGACTAATAATAAGTCAAAACTTTAAAATTCTTGACTCTTAAGAAAATGAGTCTAAGAAAGAGAAAGAAAAGAGAAGAGAAAAGGAAGTAACGACAGATAGCACAAAAGTTAAAGTTCCAGAAAAACTACAAGAAGCTGTCCATCGACTGATCAGAAGTCAATTACCACTAAACGCTAAGCCAAGTGAATAATAGATTTAGAACAGACATGAGATTTATGTTGGAAGGAAGCAAAGATTGATAAAGAAACCATCTAAGGAATAGAACAAAGAAGAAAGGAAAAGATCAAAGACTGAAACTGTCAATGGAAATTTTAGTGTTAAATATCAAGTCCCACATGCGCCATGTAAGTGCAAAAATGGTTTATAATGGCCTAGGGCACTCAACAGAGCCTTAAGGTGTTGAGTTGTGTAAGTCCAAACTATTTAAGCTGTTGTAAATGAAGGCTTGCTATTACATCTTAAACTACATATCACCTATCAATTAGGTTTATTTTTCAAGGATATATATTTTTATGAGAAATCATTTTACAAGGATGTTTCATTCAAGAAAACATTTGGAGATGCAGCATTATCTTACTCCCTCCTGCACACATTGTCGCCTCCCTCTTATAGTATCTTCAGAGCAGTGTTCACTTTCATGAACGAAGGAAAGATATGTCATATATAAAATAACCAAGAATTACAGTTATCCTAGTCCACATAGTCCACATATAAATTAGAGATTTTCCAACTTTCATGGTAAGTTCATACTGAGTCAAACATGCCATTAGCTCTTGGATAGATGAGTGGAAAATAAAAACAAGGATATCCTAAATTATGTTTTGTTCTACCAAATTATAAATCCCATGTGTATTTCTTGTTTGTATAACTCAAACATTAGCATCTAATTTATGAAAAAAAGTTTGTTGTATATAAACTATATGGAAATTCAACAATACCTCAATAGCATCAGCAACGGTGGTTGCCATGTCATAGGTAATTTCCTCGAAGGTTTCATCCAAGAAAAACACTATTGTAGTAAGCTTTTTCCCAGTTAAATGAGCTTCGATCTCCTCACGACCAGGAATCGTGTGCCTAGGTCCAGCCTTAATCGAACGTTTCAGTGCATTTAGAGTATTTATAGCAAAAACTTGAACTTCGGAATCAGTATTAGTCCCATGTGCTACAGTATGAATATATTCTGACAAGTATCCACCAATTTCCTTGCTCGGAGGCATGCAAGATGCGCACAAGTACATCAGCTCCCATGCTTTAATCAAAGAATGCCTATATGTATGAAACAAGCATGTGAGGAACACTGTCAAGTTAAAAGCAACAGAATAAACAGAAAGAAGTGAATATCAGCTTCCCATTTCTCAATCAATATACTTGATGGTCAAAGTACCTCTCTGGATTATTCCTTGTTTGTTTTGAAATTTGTGCAAACATTTCATCTCGAAGCTCAGATCGCTTCAGGGCCTGCTTAAATAGCTTGCCAACGAGTTCAATCCGTTCATCAAAACTAATTGGAGCCACTCTATCATAGGAATCAATACCCATATACTTCAGAATAGACTGAAATAATTTAACTGCCCTGCTAATGAGATCACCATTTATTTTCAAAATTGATGTTGGAATGGGTTCCTGTCAAGATGCAAGTTGTTTTTAGTCTGCAAGTGTCGAGAGATACATTTTCAAAAGTGTAAAGAGCTAAATAGCTTAATCTCACCCTTTGAAAACATAGCATATCCTCAAATGTAAATTTTTCTCGAACTTGCGGCCCAACAGATTTTTTCAGGAAGAACCCACGTTTGCTAGCAGAATGAATCTGTTTTTGCATAGCCTTCAAGAAACCCTCAACCTATAACCATAAAGAATCTATATTACCTCTCTGAAGTAGCAGCAAAACATAATTGAGATCCACCATGTCGTTCTTAACAAAATTCAGAAAAGAAAAAAAGCCACTCCAATCTTTGTTGTGTGCATACAGACTGAAATGATTCTCTTTTTCTGCAAAGTCATCTCTTACCTGAAATCTGTCAATATATGGTATTGCACCAGCAAGTTCGGGTGACAGGACCGATGAGAGGGTATTAGGAGTGCTGCACATTACATAAACGCAAAAAAGCAGTTGGTAACAATAATTTGTAAGCAGTTGATAACACTAACAATTTTCATCGAAGTATAAAATAAGATCAAAGAAGTAAATCTAACGGTCAAAGAAAGCTTACGGTGGAGCAAAATTAGAACCATCACTATCATAATCATCCCCATTTGAGGTTGGAAAGGAATAGTGTGAAGGTGTTTCATATCCATTGCTTGAGCCAAAAGATGACCTGCTTGACCTCATACTAACTGGTGGCATATCAGAAGTCATTTTCCAAAATTATAATCTCCGCTCTATACAGCTCTCAAAAAGACCATCCAACTCCTCAATTAAACGGTAATCTTCAATAACTTCAGCAGTTACCTAACCAATTTAGTAACACCATGATTACTAAAAATCAAAGAAGTCCAAAAACATATAACCCCCACATTAAAGAAGAAGCCAATTTCAACAAATAGTCAACAGAAGTCCCAAACCAAAATCAACACTAATCATAAAAAATCCAAACAGAATCACAAAAGTACGATCAACATTGCACGATATGCTACAAAACTCACAGAAAAATCATGAAAATCAAATAACTTAGCAAGCTCCCTAACACCCCCCCCCCAAATTACCAGCAATGTTTTCTACTAATCAAGCACCAACGAAAATTACCCACCAAGATCCATGTACCCACAAGCACAGAACAGTATAAAATACTTTAAAAATTCGAACTTGGTAGTTCACATTGGTAAAAAGACAATAAGTCGTAACCCAGTGAAGTAGATCGAGAAACCACAATAACAAAACAGAAAAAACGCAAAACCCCATTTGACAAAACAGCATGATATGAGGTGTAACTCATAATAAAACGCCTAAAAACCTCTGTGTTTGTGTTCTCTTGTTTTGGGGCTTCGTGTAGCTAAGCAAAATGGTGTTCAGAAGCTCAGAAATCTCAGAATATATGAGAATACGAAGAGTAAATGATGAAACCCATTTTGAATTTCTGCTGAAAATTGGAGCTTTACTTAGAAGAAAGATCGGTACCAGAGAGAGAAAGAGATGTTAATGGTGGAGTGAAGGAGGGAGAAAGAAGATGGTGTGAAGGTCACGAGAGTTTTTTAAATAATTTCAATTTCATACCTCTTTTTTTCGGTGTAGGGAAAATGACAAAATATAAAAGGAAAATAGGATAGGTTTATTTTGATAATTTAAATATAATTATAAATATTTTTAATTACTTTTTTTGTTTTCATCATGCATTCGGTAATCATATTAGAGTCCCACTAAATCTAAATTCACGTCGAGAAGTCTCATTCTAGGGTAAATCGTTTCCTAACAAAGACGACTTTATATTAATAAAAATGAAAGAGTTACTTATCACTCCATCACAACTCTTATTAATAATATTTTTAATTACTTCAATTTACTAAAGAGAAACTTATAATCCAATCCTAGATCTGCCACTGTGAGCGCTAACGACATGCTCTTGTGCAACTGTTTGTCAACAAGTTTTTTTTTTCCATTGCCACATCTTAAAAACGTTGATAGAACAATTAAAAGAAGGTAGACGTGTGTTCGTTGTGACAATTTATCTCCTACTCTTTGGCATAATATGTGTGTCATTACTCTCATGAAGCGGTTAAAACAATACTTTTAATATTTGAAACCGTCTTTTGCCGTCTAATTCAAGATTAGCTACCAATATATTACAAATTCTTCACAATTCATCATTTTGTGAGTGTAAAAATGGGAACTAAAACCAAGAAAAAATTAGTCAAATATATTGTGGCACCATTTAAGGTGTTAGGCAAAGCTAGAGAATTCTACATGAAAACAATGTTTGATTGTGCTCAACAAGTTGGTCAAGGTGGAAGTGTCATGTCATGTACAATTTCCCATAGAAAACCTCAACAACAACTACCCAAGAGCACAGAGTTGAAGAATCAATCTACTTGGAGAAGTTATAGCACTGGGGTAGGAAGATTAGGAAGAATTGATGAAAACAAGCCTTGTGATTTCAACGAATCGGACGTTAACAACGTCGTCTATCCAAGATCCAGAAGTCATTCTATCGTGAATAGAGGCCCTCGATTTAGAATTTAAGTTTTATGAGTTCAATAATTGAGGTCCTAACTACACTTTTCAATTTATTATATTTGTGAGATAGTTATGTAATTGGCTAAGTGCAATGGGAGACCTTTTATTCTTAACTTCTTTCTTTATACAATGGTTTTCTTCTTATTATATCAAGTATTATTTACACTCCAAATCTACTGCAAAATATTATTGCTTGCCAAAAGTCAGTTTTTTTCCTTTTTTGTTGTTGTCGCCAACTATTGACACTTAATTTTGACCCTCCCGATAGAAATTAATACACAGGTTTCTTGAATTTCAAATAAGTTTGAAATAGTTGACTTTATAAAATTCTAAATGTTTTTCGAGTCGTTCTAAAGTAACTTTAACCGATTTTCAATTTTTTTAAGTGATACAATTTTTGTATATGTGTTTTATATAATTAGTAGATTTTTATTTTTATATACATTCGAGAATCTTCGCCAAAATATTAATTTTACTTAACGTTTTACTAAATTATTGTTTGGTAAGTTGTAATTGGAGTTGTTTTTTGTAAGTCTCTATATGATTAGTTTATTTTTACGAAACATTTGAAAATCGTCTCAAAAAGATCTTGGGTTTACTTAACGCCTTATTAAATTAACTTTGTCCAAATTAGTATCATATGTTTTAAGTCCTTAGTTTATAATGAAGTTAATTATTTTATCTTGTCTAAATATAATTATAAATATTTTTAATTACTTTTGTTTTGTTTTCATCAGGTATTTGGTAAGTATATTAGAGTCCCACTAAATCTAAATTCACGTTGAAAAGTCTCATTTTAGGATAAATCGTTTTTTAACAAAAACGAATTTATACTCGTAAAAATGAAATAATACTTATCACAACTTTTATTAATAATATTTTTAATTACTTCATTTTACTAAAGAGAAACATTTACCTTTGATCTAACTAATCGAATGAATGAACCAACAGGGTTTTTTTTGGAGGTGTCGAGTTTAAGTCACCCCAAGTATAGAGTCGTCTTTTATTAGGATGATTAACCAAATAAACTTAAAAACTAATTATTACTATCGAAAAATCACTACTAAACATACATACAATAAAATCTTTCGAGCAAATGAAAAACTAATTAATTATAACAAAGAAATTGTGAAATATTTAAACTATTGAGTTCGGTCGGTGTTTCATCTTTTTAATTTTTTGATCAAATAAAATTAACTGTGTTCGATTGATTTTATCAAAAAATAAATATTTTTCGATCAAAATCGATAGGTAGTTCAAACAGTGGAAAAATTGACTGTTTTTTTTTAAAAAAAAATTAATAGTATTTCTTAATAATTGTTATTAATTTTTAAGTTGAATTGATTGATCGAAGTCATATGTTAAAAGACTAAAATAAACCCTACTCATATATAGGGGACAAATTTGGCTAATTATTATTAATAAGACTATTAAATATTAGAAATGTCTGTTTTTTCACATTTTTTCTGAAATTGGTATTTTTTGCTAAAAAAAGTGGATTAACTTTTTTATTTTAATGGGTAACTCTAGAATAAACAATTCTTATGTAACAATACATCATGCATGTGTTATTATATATCTACATATAGTTCCAATAATATTACATATCATTATGTTAATCAATCAACCAATTTTAGAGGTAAATCATTTTTACTTAAGGATATGGAAAACTTAAGTGTATCACTTCTAGAAGTGGTAAAATCTCACAATAATAAATATGTCACTTGTTCAGATTAATAACTACGCGTAAATTAAATATTCATTGAGTAACGTATTAAAAAAAAGTAAGAGATTTTTAATGTTAATAGTTAAAATTTTCCTATTATTTTGCAAATATATAAATACAAAATAATGGTTACATCGACCTATCTTCAATAAATGTGGAGCATTTTGACACTCCTAACCTATTAAATATATCATCTATACTCTATAAGTTGGTGTTTGTTTGGAAAATACAAAACAAATCTAATTTAGGATATTAGATAATCTTGTTGAATTAAATTAGATAGGACTAAAAACTCAAAATTTTATCAAGAAAGACTGTTATGTAATTGATCTTTTACCAACATAGTTTGTGGTGGGACAATTGTTCAGAATTTTTTTTTATTTTTTTATCAAAGTATCGGGTTTGAGTCTTGAGGAGTCATATGATGTGAGGTATAAGGTATAATAATCTTCGGATAAAGTAAAAATCCTAAAATCCTACACTTGATTGTTTATCCCATCATATTTCAGAATGATTTATTCCGAACCAAACGACCTCGTATTATTTGAACTCCAATACAAATATCAAACAATTAATTTTACATATGTACTTAATTATCAGTTACAAAAAAATAAATCATGATTATACGTGCAAACTAAACTTAAGTTGCAAAAGAAAATTGAAAGAAAAAACAAAAATTATTGAATAAAAATTTGTGAACTTCACAATGGTTTAAATCTACAACTTCTTAAGTCTTTCATCAAATCATCTCTTATTGAATGTACAAATTAAATAACACATAATAATTGATGATTTCTTTTTCTTTATAAAAATAGAGGCACAATTATATGGTACAAGAACAATATGCATTTGGATGTGACAGAAAGAATCTAAGAAAAACTGAGAGTAAAGTACAAAAATAATTATCTATATGGGCAAATGAAATAGAAATGAAAAAAATAATTAAAAAAAAGAGATTATTTACCTATCCTATTGGTTATAATATAAACATATTGGATTGAGACTTTGCAACTTTAGTTGGTACCTAGGTGTGGCCTAATGGGCAACATGTATTACTTAGCTAGGACCAATGTCCCCTACCATATTACAGTTATATTCTAGTATCATATAATTGTCTTTCTCATAAATACACCTATAATTGTATCTAAATGTAATCGTAAGTGTGACGGTCTGAGGAGGGAAAAATATATACATATATATGTATAGTGACGGAGTTAGAATTATCAGTAAGAGGTTGAAAATTTTTAAAAAATAGGCACATGAAGTAATCGAAGGGGGTTCAACATCTATTACATATACCTAAAGAGTTATATTTAATCATGTAAGAATAATATAATTTTCCACCGAAAGGGGTTTGGATGAACCCATTAATGACAATGTGGCTCCGCCACTGTATACGCAGATCTTAATATTATTATCTCATAGAGGTGAAAAAAAATGTTTTTTAAATAAATAGTCGAGATGAGATCATAAAATTTAACAAGATCATGAAATTTAACCAGAAAATGAATAAAAACGACGAAGAGTTAGAAAGGGAAGTTGGATGATGCTACAAAGAACCATCTACATTATTTGTGTTCAAAGAAGTTTTGTGAATATATATATATATTTTTTACGTAGCATCAACGTAAATGATCATTTTTACCCTCAAGTGGCATTAAAAGGGGTATTTTGAAAATCACTTCTACTTCTTAATTGTAAATGAGTACCAAAAAGAAAAAAAATATTTAGAATTGAAGACAACACTTGTAAAATACAAGTTAATGAGTTTGGAGGGCAAGAAACAGATTATGTGTATTATAATCAGATAAATACTATAATAAACTCGTTATTATACAATATCTTGGAGTCATTCAAGAGATGTAAATTACATTTGCTGGACAAATTTGATACGATTGGGTTGACTGGGAAGACGTTGACAGGAGAAATCGATTACCCTGCTTTTTTTATGGAATATTTACTTATAACTTACTATAGCAATTCAATCAATATATTCTAATCATTTTAAACATGAAATGTGAAAATTAAAGTAATTTAATTTCTAAAAATTGAAATTGGTAGGTCCAACAAACAATCCAATAATGCCATGGCCTAGTGAGTTGGAGGAATTTGAAATTTTCAATCTCAAAATAAACAAAATTTAGAGACATGTTAGCAAGTAATGGATGCCTAAACTCCATGAATATAACTTATTATTTGTTTTATAAAAAAAAAAAAAAAAAGAGGAATTATTTCATTAAATTATATATATATATCTTGTACTTGGTATAAAAAAAAGATCCTCAATTTAGTATACGTGGAAATTAGAGTAAATATAGTCCATCGTATTTATTTATTTATTTATATGGATTAGGAATATTCTTGAGGTACCTATTTTTTAACCATGAATGAAAATTGGTATTGTGTTTATTTGCTAGTGATTGTTTTTTGGAGAAAATAATCTATTATGACCTTATATAAATTGAATAGGAAAAAAAAAATTAATCTCTACATCTTTTATGTAGGTGTAAAAATGAAAATTTTCATATGAAGAAAACATAAAATTAAAAATATAAATTTATAAAAAGTAACAAATTAAAATTTTCCGTTACTATGTGGGCAAGGTCATTGTTAGACTGGCAGTTGAAAAAAAAAAAGAGAAAAATATTCATTATAGATGATTATAGGAGTATAATCTAATTAACCCTTAAAATAGATTATTTAACTTTTACTCCAATTTTCTTTTAATAATCTTCATTTCTATCATTTCCAAATATTTAAGTCCTTGCTTTTCTTTTCCTGTCTAGTAATTTTAAGAAATTTTCAATGTTTTAAAATGGTCTTAAAAAGTATACTTTTGTAAATTTTTGCCAAATAAATGGATATAAATAGGAACCTAAGATAATTGTTGGTAGTATGTTGAATATTTGTCAAATAAATAAAATATGTCATTTTTTTCAAAACTAATTTTAAAAAATATATATCAGATAAATTGAGACGGAAAGAAGTATTGGATATGGTCTTATGGTAATATAATAAATACTCCCATGATCTTTGATAGTTCAAAATCACAATTTATAGTTTAAAGCTTCCTTGCCCCTTTAAATATGTTCATCTTAATAGTGACATATGAATAAGGACATGCAATGTAAAGTCAGTGTCATGTGAGTCCTTATTGCTCTATTTGCTTCATTAAGATGCATAGACCACATGAAAATATTTTTAATTTTATATTAGCTGATAAAAAAATAATTTTTCAATTTTAATATGTGAACATAAAGTAAAAATATAATTTTGTATAAGGTTAAACAAGTAGATACATATGCATTATGTGACAATTTGCATTCAATGTGACGTTACTACAACAAAGCAACCTTTAGCGGCAAAAAATTAACATATTAATAAAGAATTCTAAATCTTTTACAGGATTAGTTAAGTGTCATTAGATCCAATTTAGCTAAAGCTTTAAGGACATATACAAAGAGTGTTAATTGCCGCTAAAAGTATATATTTAGTGGCAATTAAAAAAATCATTTTTTGTGATAGTGCATCGTGTGTGTATTTATGTCACATAGTACACATGTGTGCACTTGTTTAACTTTATATAAATTATGTATCTATTTGTACACGTCCAATGCTAGATGATGTAAATATCAGTTAACACCAAATTAAAAAATACGTTTACGTTTACCCCATAAATTAAAATTTGCATATTATCAAAATCCCAACTCTTGGTTTATCACAAATCTTTTTTTAAGAAAATAATTAAAAGTTTGGGGTCGGGGAAGAGGAAATCAGGGAAGGAACACTTGTTGATAAAGTAAAAATTTGAATCGTCAATCAATTAAGCAATTAAAATTGCCCTCCGATTTATATAGGTCACATTTCATCAACTAAAATTAACATACAACATTAGTCTTTGTTTTTTAATTTTGGCATGTCATGTCTCTATATCTTGAGGAATTTATAGGAAATTTTCAAATAAATATTGTACAACATAAAATATTATGCCACAAAATGTGTTTGTACATAAATATGTGGCTAAACACATCTTATATTGGATTATATACTATTACTATTAATGACGGATAAAATTTATAGCTATATAACAAACGTCTCATGCTATTTAACTACGGAAAATTCAATTAGCTAGGAGCTATTTAACTACGGATTAGCCGTGGATTATTTACAAGTTATGTATTTTCTATTAGTATATGTGATTTAATTAGTTTCTCCAAGTAAACATGAAGTTTAATTTCCCCTCTTCTTCTGAAATTGTCTTTGTCGCTATTTCACTATTTTTTAAAAATATAATAATGCGATAATAAATTTCAAAATTTTATTGAAGTAGTATTTTAAATTGTTCCAAAATGACTTTATTATCTACAATTTGTTAAAGGGAAATGAATGTGACATGAATATCCTAGTGAGAATTGCCGGCAATGCCGGCTTGCAAAACCTCAAAAACCAAATGAATTTGGATTTGGTCATCGATTTGGATCGTGGTGCAATAGTGATACTGCTTTATTGTTAATCAGAAGTTTTGTATTCGAGATTTGAATATATAAAAAAAAAATTTAATTTGAAATGTCATTCTGAATGAGTTTTGCAATACTTGATCATGAATTTAATCACAACTCGAGACATCAAACGAAAGAAAAAAATAAATTGGATTTGAAGTTAATAAAAATAAATAATTGATAGATGGGGAATTAAATAAGCTCACGAGAATTTCCACATATCTACACTTACTTAGCCAGCAATACCATTAAAAACCATTTATTTATTTTTAGGTATATGAAAGTTGTGACTATTAGAAGAAGGCAGGCCATGACTTGGCAAAATCCAATAGTACCAACTATTAAAAGTGGGAAACACATATAAATTTATCGTTTCAATTTGTTTGTTTTATTCTTTTTTAGTTAATTTTAAAAAAAATATCTCTCATTTTTAGAAAACTCTTTAATCATAACATATTTTATGTTCATATGATTAGATTATATTTTGAATTTGTAATAAGTTTAAAAAATCAAAAAAAAAAATCGAGAAAATAATGCTACTAAAAAAGTCAAAGTAGAGTGCTTTTGTATTTAAGACAAACATGAGGAAGTTGGGAGCATAACTTTTTATTAATTTTGATTACTAAGTCAATATTTAATGCGCTACGAATTTGCTTTAGTTTTATATATTTTATTGGCAATTTCATTTTGTAGGCCAGACAATCGTACAAATATTTGAAGACAATCTAGATTACATTATGGCAGCCTGCTTAGATTAATTAATTATCCTTGATTTCTTTTACTAATTTTTCATACTACAATCTATAATCAACAGGTTTGACGCGTTTTTAAAAAAAAAACTCATAGAAGATAGCCAAAAAATAAGTAAATACTTATGCTTTTAGTAAATCAACTTTTCGTTTTCCTTGAGCTGATGATTTATCGGTAAAAAATGGAATATCACTATTGGTATGACTCTTTTTTATATAATTGAAGATTTGGATCCACCATGTGCCTTTACTGAAAGTGTTTGTTAAGAGTTCTTATGATTTTGAGGAGAGGCCAAAATAAAGCTAAAAAGTGACTGTCTTTTCTCTATTCTGTTTTTTCACTTTTAAATGAAAGGTGATGTCAAATCACTATGATTGTATCCTAATTTAATCAATTGTAAGAGTAATGACAATGGATTATGATTAATGACTCTGCTAAGCATTTTCAGAAAAAAACAGTAATTGTGCATTAATTTCCCAAGAACATGGGGAGTTTTTAATGTGAAACATGTTTTTCATTGAAGTCCACCCTCAAATAATTTCCATTTTGCATAAAGAAATGATATTGCAAATTCAGCCCAAACCAAAAAGAGTTTGTAGCCCAATACTATAAATGGATGGATCTCTATTTTTTTTTAATATAATTGTCTATGAGGAGGTTAGAGGTGTTGTAACGAACGTAAAATCCCACTAAATAGGGTCTAGAGAGGTTGCTGCAAGCTTTATCAGACTGTTTCTGAAAGACTCTCGGTATAATGAATTCGGAACCTCGACCCTGGCCTAGAAGATTTGACCCAACTTAGTAAAGCTATTAAACTTGAAACTCAACACACACCAACATAACCTTAGCACAACTCGTTCGTGACTTCGTGTGATCAAGTGTAAAACTATTTTTAGCAGGAGCTTATTGTATCGAGTGAGCCTATTCGTAGAATGCAAAAACAAGTTCAAAGACACTTGATTTTCCAATTGATTGCATTTATGAGAAATGTTGCATCCACATGAACATCAAAACTTTGTAACTCCAATCATCCAAATTAGTACAAAACTAAAAGACATGCTGTGAACTAAGACAACTAAAGAAATTTTGGCTATAAATAGCAAATTCTGGCTCCAACCAAAACTTTGAATGATGAGCAAAAAACCAAATTTCAAGATTCTTGATTTTGCAATGATTTCCATTTATGAGCTAAAGCATCAACAACACCATCAAAGCTACCAAAATTTGAACTTACCACATCAATGCCAACACCCAAACTCTCAGCACCAGCAGCTGTAACAGGGCCATGAGCTGCCACCACCATTCTTGGACATCTCCTCCTCACCATTGACCAATCCAATCCAAATTCCTCCAGACTCTTCAACAAACCTTCCACTTCTCCAGTACTAGTAAACACAATTGCATCAAATCCACACTCTTCTTCACTCTTTGCCACCACATCCACAGCGCATTTCGCCCCTGCCCATCGCGTCTCATACGCGTCTAATCTCAATGGAATCCACCCCCTTTTCGATAAATCATCAAGGAATTTCGGCACAACAGGTGGTTCATTCAACCCAATCACTAATGGAACTGGGCATAACACTTTTCTTCCTTGACCTAATCCTAATGCCTCCACTAACCCAGATGGGGTTGCAATTGAAGGAACCAAAACTCGAATTCTTTCAGGGTTTTCACACATTTTTCGAATGAAATCTCGATCCAGAAGCTCAGCATCATTACCCAAAGCTGCAATTGTGAGAATTTCTCCATTTGGGTTAATGGGGGTGTGGGGTTCATAGATAAGCTTGTGAAAAAGCAGTAATCCCAGTTCTTGAAGTGAACGCTAGAGCTGAAAATTCTTCAAGAAACGAATTGGGTTCATCGATACCAGCTTGTGGGTTGAGGTAGTGATGAATGGAAGAGATTGTTTGTTCCGTAGATTCAACAATGACGGTAGGACACCAAAGGGGTGTCCATCCTTTAAGATGTATGAGTTCAGATAATCTTGGTGCGTAGTTTTGTGGAGTGGTGAAAGCTATGACACAGTTTCTTCTACTGTTTTCAGGGCTGGGAACTGGAAAAGGAAATAGCGGAGGATGCTGCATATTTTTACAACTATCATTGGCTTATCACCTTCGCATTCAGTTTTATCTATCTATCTGTGTCAAGAAATGAATGGAGTAGAAGAAAGGTCTTGTAAAATCTAGTAATTGTCAACACCATATTAATTTATCGTTGAGTTATGAAACTGAGGTTTTCAACTACTTCACTGACTACTAGATCAGATTTTGGGTGCGGTTCACCTTATGTTTTTATCTATCAGTGGTTTCTCTTTACAGGTTGACAAAAGAATACTGCAACTTTGGACATATAAACATGGTTCCTTTATTACTATTTCTAGTAAAGAATCTGTCTTGTCAGCAGCTAAAAGAAGGTTTTTGAGGAAAATTCAACAATAATCAGTTTCAAGAATTGATGTGAAATCTTTCATTTCAAAATGCAAAAAATTATGCAGCTACAAGGATGATACTGGAAAAATATTACCCTGTGTCCTCAATTAAAGGATGAGAAGTCTACCCTCAAACTATCAAAATCTTGAAATGAAAAGTTACAAGACCTTCTCAAAACAGATGCAACTTATGAATTTATCTTTGAATGCTTGGAAATTGCCTACTTTATTGCTCTGCCTTGGCATAGGATTTACTAAAATTCCTTAAGTTTTCCAAGGTAGTTCGGATTTGATCAGATATAGTCATGTACAGACATTTTTGTGCTGCTTCGTTCAATCCCCCGAGGATGTTTCTTGGCCACTGCCCACTGGAAGATGATGAATCCCGAGACTGAGATAGAGCCATCTCTCGCAGTTCAGGAAGGTTGAATTCCATTGGCTCACCAACAACTATTTTTATCTCCTGGTTCCATAAAGGGACTGGAGGTCTTCTCCCAAAAGCATAGTTCTCAGGCATAACCTGAAAATTGATCAGAGCACAGAATATATCACAATCCCAAGGATCAAATTTGAATTATTCAAATAAAAGCTGGTTCAATCTCATAATCAGTACTTAATATGGATACGACGGATGCATGTGTGCATGTATGCGTATTTTATCTCCTCAAAAATGGTTTGAGCATAAAGAAGAACAGAAGATTGTTAGACAGTCGCAGCATTTTGGCCTCTCTTATTTTCTTTTCCTAGGATTGGACAGGAGGGAAAGGAGAAAGCAACTACGGTATTGGCTCAATTTATTGGTGAAGTTCACAAAAGGATCAATGAACTTTATAACAACAATGAAACAGTGCCATAAATGCAACAGAGTGATTTTAAAACACTTTAGAACTGCATAACCTCTATCCTCTAAGCTACACTACCTTATTCTTACGATAAAATTAGTCCTGAAACACGTGAATTAAACAACCAATGTGAAATATATAGCCAGACAGGTACTATAAATTACAGAATAACAATAATTCGAACATTCTAAGGCCTGCCTACACAATCGAAACAAAATGGATCCATTGTCCATTGCTATTTAGGCATTAGCCCCATTGTTCGTTTCTGTGTATGGACAGCTATCATTTCAAGAACCTACCTTTTCAAAACCATGATGGATAATTGGCAAGACAATTGGAGTCACGGGGGCACGAGCAATGAGACTGGCGGTTCCCCACTTCAATCGTCTTATAGGAGCATCTTCTTGACAGACCTTCCCTTCTGGAAATGTATGCAGCTGCCCATTTGGAAGTTGGTCTTTAGCCAAACATGTCATTTCAATTTAGCGGAAAGAAACTTAATAGGAAATGTTGATAACATTATACACCATTCTCATGATTTCTGGATGAAATGGAGGTTATGTTAAGTGACACTGGATCATTTCAAATTCAATCCTCAATTCCAGAATAACATAATATCGTATCATATGCATATCCATTTTAGCGCAACAAAATAACACCTAGAGCGTACTAAAAGATCAATTGACTAAGCATAAATATAGAAAAATTCACATTAACATCCATAACTAGATGAAAGAATCAAGGCAAGGGGGGTAAAAGGCGCATTACCCAGGCTCCTTCAGTCAAACGATCAAGAGCTTCATTCATATGTTCTTGATATATTCCACCCCCTCTTGTTATTGGTATACATTTCCCTGCACATCTTCACACAGTCAGTAGTAACCCACACCAACAATTACATTTTGTATTAAATTGAGGAATTCATGTAGGCCTGCAAATGAAACCCAGAACCTCAAATCCCCTAATGCCCATCAAATTAAGAGTCTTCCTTTTCACGTTTTAGCAAGGGAAATAAATAAGAAAATATAAAATTGACTGTTATACATGTCAGGTGGAGAATAAACCACACAGTGACAGATCCATATCTGAATAACCGGTCAATATGGAAGCATGTTGAACAGAAGTATAGGTGCAGAAATGAATAATTGCTCAATATGGAAGCTTGCTCTACAAGAGGATGGATAATCTGAACAACCGCTCAGCATGAAAAGCTTGATATCCATGTGAATGGCACAGAAACCACAGGCGCACATGCAGATTCGAGTAAGTGCTAACATGGAAATTTCAAGCTAAACCTAAGTCCTGTTCCACTAAGATATCGCCTTGAGTTTTGAGACACTACTTCAGTTTATATAAGCATAGGTGGTTACACATTTTTATCACGATTATACAGCTGATTCCAAAGACATTTATTGCATCATTCCTACACCCAAAAGCTCCTTCACTACTGAACCATTAAAAAAGTAAATGATCTCCAAATATTCTCAAAGTTCTTGATAGAATATCTATGCAAGAATATGCTCTGTCCTTCCTAAGGGAACCTAATATTCTGCTACAAAAATGCATGTCCACTGACAAAGCATAACTTGCATTTTGCTTTTCAGTTTGAACCCTACTATGATATGGAGTTCATTTTTGGGGAATAGTAAGGTTGTAAAATGACGCACTAGGATTATGCCAAAAATTACATACGGATCAGTTCCTTTCCGATTACTGTAGGAAGCTGAGAAAACCTATCACCCTATTAACTGTATTTGACATCTTCTAGCCTACACCAAAATCCCAAAAGGAAATAAATATATATTTCATAGTGTAAATATTCTCATAGGGAATGCATCTGTGATGAAAATACGTGTCCACTTTCAAACATCTTTGGTTCGTCTCCTTCCAATTCACCCACCAAACACACAGAGGAATGGTCTACCATATATCCCACTATGATATAAAGTTCGTTAAAGTAATAAAAACACCAAAAGATAGGGCATTAAAACACAAGAACAGAAGTGTACCAGACCAACAGATTACACACCGATCCGGAAAAAGTATGACAATACTGTATTTTTAAAGCATATGTCTTCCGCTGCCAGTACCCATCGAGCCAGCTTTGCATCACAAATTGGAAAACCTTTGAATGCCCACATAACTGGGTCATCTAAACTGCAGTTAGAAACACAATAGGAAATAAGAGACATGACTACAACAATCAAAGTATTCGAGAACTCACTCTATCAATGATTAGCTTCAACCCCAAAATGGAATTTTTATATGAATCCTCTATACGCATACCAAATATCAGCAAAATATTTCCGTAATTCCTCGTCCGTTAAGCATTAAATTCAATAATAGCTAGTTTACCCAATAAACAATTTCTACTAACAAGTTATTTCTATCACAGGAAGCTCGTAATGAAGAGATATAGTAACTTACGTGGACATGTGATTGCTGACGGTGAGGAGAGGAACGCCGGCTGGGCGGGATCGAACTAGCCGGATAAGGATGTCGCCATTGTGCACGGTGGTGGTATTCAGTAGATTGGCCACCGCCTTAGCGAAAGTACCTATCGCCGTGATCACCACTTTCCGAGGTAAACCCCCCAGGTGGTTTGCTCTCGCCGCCCATTCCATCGTCCGGCCACTCATTTCCCAAAAAATCCACACTGATGTCAAAGTCCGGCGGCATAAACTCATTCCATTGGGCACCAAGTTATTACAGACTAATTAAGTATCAGAAATAGACACAATTGGTCCCTTATATTTGAGGATAAGTGCAAATTAGTCCATCTATGAGCCATTTTGATAGATACGCAGTCCTATTTTTTTTAAAAATATTTTTCTAATTCGATATTGGTATCAGATTTCAATAAATTTAGATTTGTGTTATGTCGGTCTCATTTTATCAAGCAGCAGTATTTTGATTAGGTTTACTTATCATACATAGAATACGGATCGAAATCTCTAGTTAAGGGTTAAAATATCTCAATCTTTTCATCGAGAGGTGAATCTAGAATTTGAAGACTTTGAATGTATCGATAGCGAATCTAGAATTTAAAGATTTTGGGTACACTAATATAACCTTAGCTTAAATATGAGCTCCAAACTAAAAGGGCTTTAGTTGGATTTGAATCCTGTTTGTAGGCTGGTATCTCTAACTTGTACCAGTAACAGAAGGACACTATTATGCTTGTTAGCGCTAACAATATTCTAATTTTTGTTAGTTTTTAAAAATAGATATACATACATTTTTTAAGAAGTTAGCGAGTGAATATGCATCCCTCTTCAAAGTGTGAATTCGCCTCTATCTCCAGCAGATACACATATTTAAGAATTTTATTTATTTTAGTAATTTTTGAGTGTATTTTTACTTTTAACTCGCGTATAACATACCTTTTTACTAATTAAATTAAACTAATAACACATACAATGGTTAAATAAGTTTAAAGTTCTACTTTGTTGAAAGTTAAGTACCTAATTAAAATTTCATGGAATAGAAAACTCTAGTGTTCATATAATGAGTCAAACATGAAAAAATTTCCAAATCATTTCATATATTTCTAATTATGCAATTTCTAACTTTTTCTACATATGTTGTTTCTGTTTGAATTATTTTTAAATTGAAAGAAAATTTTAAATCGGAAAAGGTTAAAAATATCTCTCAATTTTAATTTATGAGTTGCCATTAAAATAAAATTATTTATAACCTCGCCGTTACTAATTTCACTATTTTTACTCCTCAATTGACGAAAATTCCCAAATTAAATTAAATTAACCTAAATTTTTTATAAAAATTCAATCCTCAACTTAAACTCAATATCCAACCGTCTAAAAACCTAACCCAATTAAGTTGGGTATTGGGTTTAAGTTGAGGAACGGGTTTTTTTTAAAAAATTGGATTAATTTAATTTAATTTTGGGAATTTCCGTCAATTGAAGAGTATAAATAACGAAATTAGTGACGATAAAAGTATAAATAACCTTGTTTTAACGACAGAAATATAAAATTAAGAGTATTTTAACTCTTTTTCTTTTTAAAATCTAATCCAAAATTTTTATATTAAAAGCCTGTTTGGCTCAGCTTAAAAGCTGGTCAAACTGACTTAAAAGCTGGTTTTTGACTTATTTGACTGTTTGGCAATACTCAAAACAGCTTATTTTAAGTTAAAAAAAACTTATTTTAAGCCAAAAGTTAAAAGCTGGGGTAGGGGTGCTTTTGTTTTTTTTAGCTTATAAGCTGTTTTAAGTTGACCACATTTTTATGTTTTTTCCCTTAATATTTTTATACAATCTCCAAATTATCCATATAACCCTAACATCTTTTTCTTCTATTTTTCCCTTTTCACGTTTGGCATAACAACTTCAGCATTTTTATCCAAACGCATAACTACTTATTTTAAAAATAAGTTTCAGCACTTTCAAAAGTACTTTTTTAAAGCTGCTTTTATTAAGCCCATCCAAACGGGCCCTAAGAAAAATGTTGTTCCTTAAATTTGACGGAAGTCATTAAAAATGGTGGGGACAAACATAAGGTGAGAAATTAACTCCTCTGTCTGAACAAACACTTTCTTCTTCAAAGAAAATTCAACTAACCATTGGAGACTCCAAATGTGAACTCTTTACTCTCTTTTTTTTTCCATCTAAACGAAAAACCCTATCCACAATGCCCAACCTCACACTCAAAATTAGTCTAGGTTTTGCTATACAGTGAGAACAAGTGATGATGGCTGTTAAACTTCTGTTCCCTTTGTTTCTACTTTCTTGTTTTCTGCTTCACCTCTGTGCTTCTACTTCTGTAAGTAAAGAAAAGATTATAGTAATAACTTTTTATTTAGAGAAAAGGGTGTCTGAATATGTTATCAGAATTCATGTTAGTGTGTGAATTTGGAGAAAGTTTTGATTTTTATTTTTTTGATTTTTTTTTCAGGTTTCTAATAAGACACAAGTAGTTTCATCTGCTGGGAATCAAAGTCATGATGATGGTAATGTTTTGGAATAATTAGATTATTGTTCTGTCTATTTTCTTTGAACTGATAGATTGGCTTGTGCTGATTAGATTAGGGCTCTTTTTAGAATCAGTAATGGAGTTGCATCTATAATCATCTTTTCAACTTAATGTTTAACTACTCTATGTTACTTTGTGTATAATATGTTGGGATTTCATACTGGTGCTTCTTATGTAATGTGTGTATATCTATGTGTCAATTGCTTATTTAAACTAGCATAGTGAACTTTTGGATTTGAAGCAAATAAAGGATGACAAATACAATCTTGTTTATCAAGTTTCTATAGGTTTAAGGTCTACCAGTTCGGGTGTTTTGTGCCAAACTATCATTCATAAATCAAGATTTTGAAAACTACGTCACTTCCCAGCATCATTAAGCTCAGGCCATAAAAGACTGTCTTGCAACTAGTTATCCCACAAAAATAGAAGATGAACTTGCAACTATTTATTAATCAGCTTCCTACTTCTTCTAAAAAAATTAATTGACCAGCCTCTCATTTCCAGTTTGCAAAGTTATGGATTTCCATTCCTTCAAGACAGTTGTTCTTGGAATATTCTTAGAACAATATTCTATTTGACTGATCGATTATCCTTCTAAGAAATCCTGGTGGTCATAATCACCTGATTGAATTTCATTTTTTCGGTCGAGAAAGGAGCAGACGTAGATTCTGCTCATTTCATGCTTAAAGGCATGTTTAGGTTGCTCTTAAAGTGAAACTTTGGTTCTATTTGAGGGAGATAACATATATTCTTTTATGGTGGATCAATGATGGCGTTGATGAATAATGTTGTCCAGTTCCTTTCCTATTGAGGAACTCCTCAATTGGATTATATTAATACACTAGTGCAACTGAAACTTATTTGGACCTCTCAACGTGGTTTTCTTAGTGTATATTTTTTATTTTTACCGGTCAAGTTATTATGTCTCATCTCTTTGGCACCGTTGTTTATTGTTTCACAAGCAGGAAGATGTGATCCTGGTTGGTTTAGCAGCCCAAAAGGGAAAAAGTGCTTCAAATATTATGCTACCTCTTTGCAATGGAATGAATCAGAGACTTACTGCAATGGTTTTGGAGGAAACCTGGCTGCCATAACATCTTCAGAAGAACTGAACTTTGTCCAGAAGCTCTGTGGCAATGATAGTAACGGATGCTGGGTTGGTGGAAGGAGCATCAATACCACAGCTGGGTTGGGTTGGAAATGGTCTGATAATGCTTCTAGCTGGAATGAGAGTATTGCTCCTAAGACAACTTTGGACTCAAGTTGCAAAAATTTCTCATGCTATGGCTTTAAGTCGGTGGATTTGTGTACATCGATAACCAATGGTGCTATTATAGCTGAGAGATGCAATGTAACTCATGCTTCTATATGCACACTTGATGCTGGTAAGTGATTGCAGACCAATTTATCTGTAATAGTTTCTTTCACCCAGTGTAATTTTGAAAAGTAGGAGCAAAACTCTTTCCCTGATATAGTGTGGTTATAATATGTGATTAAAAGCTTCATAGTCCCCTTTTGTTTTTTCCATGAGAAGTGCATTTTAGCTAACCATTATACAGGCCTACATTCTTATCTGGATAAATCTATTACATTCCTTAATTGTTTTTTATATAATCTTCTAAATTTTACATTAGGGAGCAAGTGTCGCCATATGCGGTGCCACAGGGAGTATCTCATTATTCTTGCAGTTGTGAGTGGGTTGATCCTTTGCACTACTTTGGCTATTGTGATATGGCTTCTTGTATTTAGGCGAAGTAAAAGACGCAAAAGATCATTGCGTTCCTCTGCTTCATTAGCATTAGTTCCCCCGTCTTGGAAAATTTTCAGTCGTGATGAAGTAAAGTCCATGACAAAGAATTTCAGTGAAGCAAATCGTCTCCTTGGGGACGCCAAAACAGGTGGTACCTATAGTGGGCTTTTACCTGATGGTTCAAGGGTGGCTGTGAAAAGATTGAAGAGGTGCGGGATTCAGAGGAAGAAAGAGTTCTACTCTGAGATTGGAAGGGTTGCAAGACTTCATCATTCAAATCTGGTATCTATCAAAGGATGTTGCTATCATCATGGTGACCGCTATATTCTGTACGAGTTCATCATCAATGGACCCCTGGATAGGTGGCTACACCATATTCCTAGAGGAGGTAGGAGTTTGGACTGGAGCATGAGAATGAAGGTCGCCACCACCCTTGCTCAAGGGATTGCGTAAGTAGTGTTCCAACATTATCTTCATGTGCATTGTAGATTAGGAATAAATATTTTAACTCATCCTTGAGGTGTATTGATTTTAGTCAGAAATGTGAGTTTATTCTAAATTTTATCATACTTCCATTCTTTGTCACGAGTATGAACTCATATATACATGTTTGGGTTGATGTCCAATGAAGATGTTATTGTGGAAGTCAAACAAGGGTGAAAATAGATGATAAGAATGCATTATCTATATTGTTAAGAAAAAAAGGTATTATACCTGTCCTGCAATATTCCTTTGCCTATTTTCTTTTTTCTTCTCTAGATATTTCATTCAGAAGAAATTCAAATACTGCACATCTTGACCAAGATACTTCTTGTTAACATATAATGCAATTAATAAATGAAAGCCTTGTTGGTTTACAACATCAGTTCCAGTGCCATGGAGAATTCACTTCCTACGGATCTACCTATTCTGCTTTTCCTACTCCAGCTAGATCTTACCATTGTCAAACGTGTCTTTGCAGCACTGCCCTTCTGGCTTCTCGTGTTTTCTTTCAGGTTTGGGGTGGATCTTTCCTTTCTCAATTATCACATACTCGGTTAGGTCGCCCGTGTGTGTCTTTCAATTTTAAATTGTTTAAGCAGGAACTCTCTTCATGAATCTCACTAAATATTGTAGGAAAGCTATGATTGATTTTCTATTCGGGGATTCATTATTAAGTATTTATGACTCTATTTAGGTGACAGAATTGTTGAACTTTTATCTAGTGAATATTTCCTTGACATGGAAATTATGGCGAATAAATTTTTCAGGGGTTTGTGAGACTACTTAGACCTAACCCCCCAACAACAAATATACATGGAAGAAATATTGAAGTGTACAAAAAGAAGCCAATATATTATCCAATTATTCACGATGAGATAGTGAAGTAATCAGCATAAGATAGACAAAACCTTAGGCTTATCTACATCACCAGATTTAATATATGCAATGCATTATGTATGGTCCCTGGTAGTTTAACTTTTCATGGACTTCTTTATTAAGAGGTATTATTTTCCATAATTTATTCAGTGTAAGTTGAAAAATATAGGCCACTTGAGTAAGCTGGGTTCGTTTTATAATGTACATACTTTTAGAGATTTCAATAGTTTGCAAGTAGGTCTTTGTAATTTTTATATTCAACAAGGAATTCAGACAGAAGCGAGTTAGAAAAGATGAAATACTTAAGGAAATGGATACCAGCGACATCTTAGTTAGAAAATAAAAACTGCATATTACTGTCCTGTTGTCTTCATGAGTTTTTGTTCCGAGTGTCTTACATTGTTCTAGGGTGGATGTCTATGCAAAGTGAAGTCATAGAAAATAGGATGTCTATTGAGGTCACTGTTATAAGCAAAGCAACCTAGATGCCTAATATATGGACGGATAGATACTTCAAGACCAGTCATGCCTGTGGCATATTTGTTAAAAAAGGGAAAATTAACAGACACAATTCAGGGTCTATTCTAGTTTATTACCTTTGTAATTTATGGAATTGAAGGATCTAGCAAGTATGTTGATCAACTGCATAAGGTGAAAATGACTAGTCTGGTTGTGTTATGGTTGTATTTTTAACCATGAAAGGTGGTGACAGTTTTAAAACTCTGTTTTGTGTCACTGTCTCAGCTATTGCATAAGAGGAAGTGAGAGTGGCCAAAAGCATGACATCGTTTGTTTGCTAATGTCTATGATTGCAGTTTCTTTGCTTATATTGTTTAGTGCTAACTTTCATCAAATGTGACAGGTTTCTTCATGACAAAATGAAGCCACAAGTTGTGCATAGGGATATCCGTGCAAGCAATGTCCTCCTTGACGAAGAATTTGGCGCCCATCTAATGGGAGTTGGTCTGTCTAAGTTTGTACCATGGGAAATTATGCATGAGAGGAGAGTCATGGCAGGTGGTACTCATGGGTATCTTGCTCCGGAGTTTGTTTACAGAAATGAGCTTACTACAAAGAGTGACGTCTACAGCTTTGGAGTCCTCTTGCTTGAAATAATTAGTGGACGAAGACCAGCACAGGCAGTAGATTCTGTTGGATGGCAAAGTATATTTGAATGGGCCACGCCTCTGGTGCAAGCTCATCGATATGTTGAACTCTTGGATCCTCTCATATCATCTTCTTCCTCTTCTCAGATTCCTGAAGTTGGAGTCATCCAAAAAGTTGTTGATCTTGTTTATTCTTGTACACAACATGTACCATCAATGCGTCCGAGGATGTCACACGTCGTCCATCAGCTACAACAATTAGCTCAGCCTCCTATTGTAAAGTAAGTGGATAAGAGTTATAGATCAGCATTTCTTCTGACTGAAACCACCCTGCAATCTTTTATCCTAGTTACAAGGGCTAACTGTATTAGGCATTTATTTTTTAAAACTTGCCAATGGACATGCAAGGCCTTGAGCCTTGAACCAGTCCATGATGGTTTTGAGATGTTATACAAACAACTAATCTGTATTACCAAAGCCAGTATGTTTTCATCTGCTGCTGCTGCTGCTGCTGCTGCTGCTGCTTTGCATTGTTTACTTGTAACACCTATATTTCTAAAATTTGTTTCTGTTTCCTGTGTTAAAAATATCACTATGCATTACAAAATAATGTAATAAAATGTCCATGAAATTTTCATGAAATCTTGCAAAAGTTTTTCCAAATGGTCTTTTCTTCAAGACTTCATAAACTTTATTTTGAAGTTCTTTCCATTACAAATTATAGACACGTAATTTTTTATCGAACTTTAAGATACTATACTATTTTTAGTACATAAATATTGCTTTTATATATAAATTAGATATTTTTATTTTATTTTAAAAGATTCGAAAATAATAATAAAAAATTATTTTATTTTTAGTTTAATAAATAAGCTAGCATTTCTTATTTATAATTTATTATTAGCTACTCAATTTTTATTAGTTTAAAAGTATTTAATATTATATTATATTATTTAAAAAAATGCAGCATCCCCTATACACACAAACATATACTACTACACACCACACACAAAAAAAATATCTACATTTACACGCACAAGAACAAAAAAATATTAGGAATCACTCCAAAATTAAAAATTTCAATTTTTATTTTATTCTTCTTTCGACAATAATTACACATTCGTATATTTTCTTCAATATTCGTTATTTTCGTATCAACACAAATATGTATATCATTACAAATCATCTACAAAAATTTGGTGGGCGTTCTAATCGAGGTTCGATCAAGGTTTTGCAGTATTCAACTTCATCTGACTCTTAATTTATTTATGGAATTTGATGTAATTATCATGATAGTTCTCTTACACTTTATTTTATTCATAATTTGATTGAAATGAAGAATGTGTTGAGAGTTATATTTTTGTATAGCTTTATTATATATTGTTGTTGTTTGTTTTGTCCAATAAAGATTGAGACTTATTTTAGCAATTTATCATTGTTTTGTTGGATTAATAAGAAATTACAATATGCATACCTAATTTTGTCATTAACTTTAAGGTAAATAAAAATAAAAATATAATATGTGTTAGCTTAATTTTTACATTAACTTTAAGGGTGAACAAAAATAAAAAGAATACAAGATAATTCAAAATTCATCTTGTAATTTTATTTTCTGATTTTATTTAATAATTTCTTATAACATTAGATGAATTTTAGGCATATTAAAAAATATTTGTTTCAATTAGAATGCAGTTACACATCTTTGTTGAGACACTAAGGACCCGTTTGGTAAGAAGTATTAATCAAAATAATTCATGGATTAAAATATAGTTCAACAAAAACATTGTTTGGTTACTTTATTTTACTAAATTCATGGATTACTAATACCTCATATAAGGTATTATTTTATCCCTAGGAAAGGGAGGGATAGCTAATCCAAGGATTAGCAATCCTTGGATAAGACCCCTAATGACTAAATTATCCCCAAATCTTTTTTCCTATTTTTTTTTTTTTGTAATTCATGTTCTTTTTTTATTTATATGAGAATATTTATAAATGTTCGTTTAATTCTCCAAATTTATTCCATGTAATTTGATGATTTCACAAACTAATATTTTTTTCTCCATGTTTGAGTTGTTATATTGGGTTGATTTTTTGTTTTTTCGTTTTTAAATGTAGTTCGTCAATTGACCACGCGAACTATTTTCTTTTATTTTTAAAATAAGCTAAGCGTATTTGAACAATTTAAGTAGCCTTAAATTCATGTTAAGTTCAAGGTTTATTTGACCAACAAAAAATTAAAATATACCATGTGACATATCACACCTCAAAATTAATAATATTTTTATATTTTTTTTAATATTTAACTTGACTAGTTAAATGAAACATAATTTCACAAAAACTAAAGGGTATAATAGGAAATAAACTTTTTCTAAAGTTTTAAACAAACATAAGACTAGGTAGGAAATAATGAACCAAACACTTGCTAAAAAATAATCCCTGCATTACTAAACCCTGCATTACTAATCCATGCATTACTAATCCATGCATTAGTAATCCCTGCATTATGTATCTTTGTACCAAACGACCCCTAAAAGAAACTCAAGGATGCGGTTACGCACCTTGGTCAAATTATTTTAATAATTAATTTTTATGTAATTTACATCAAGAGGTGTAAATTGAGATTATTAGGTGTGGTAAACTCGAGAGGCGAAGATAGTTATGTCTCTAAATGTCAAGATTGAGAATGCAGTTATGCGAATAATAGAAATTCAACAATTAAAAATAAGCAAACCATGGCATAGAGACACAAATTATCCAAAAATATATTCAAACGATAGTTAAAATAAATATAAGTCAATAAAAGCGATCGTGCTAGTACCACGAGACTCGAAGGATGCATAATATTTTCCTCTCGATCAACAGAATTCATTATCGAAATTTCTGGTTCGCAGACAAAACAAAGAGTCGTTTCCTTTTGATTAAGAGATTAAACAAAAGAGTGACTTGGAACACCATAACTCAATTTCAAGTGACGATTCTGAAATAAATAAAATAATTCCTTAATCAATACCGTCACTTAAATTGAAAAAACTCTGCCGCCAAGCCAAAAAAAAAAAAAGGGCGTGACACAAATTACAAGTTTTTCTAAAAAAGAACTTCAAAATATAGCAACACTTTCTTTTTTCACCAGTTAGCCATTTCTCAAACAAAAAACTCTTCCCCAAGAAGCATCCGCAATGCGTAAACTCAAAGAGTTTAAACTACGAGCTAAACCAATTTTTGACACCATTTTCCACTTATACAATTTTTCAACGAGTATTTCATATCGCCACTAACTCGAATCGAGACTTCTGATAAAAGGTAGTTCAAATTAAGTAACAGGTCAACTTGTTTTATTGCAAATATACATTCTCATTACTGCAACTATAGAAATTGAATGGATACATATATATACAAAAATGGGATTATGAATAGCAAACTAGCCTCCTAGGTTGCATTGCAAAATGCCAACAATTACAAGAGTGTCTCCAAAAATGCAAGGACAGCCATTCCAGCTGCCCAAACATCATCATCCAATACATGTTCTGCTGGAGAATGGCTGATGCCTCCGCGACAACGCACAAATAGCATTCCCACCTATCGAAAAGTAGTCAATCTTTAGTAAAAATAAGAAGGAAAATTACATTCAAGTGTCAATGAACCAGGTTAAAACTTTGAAACACCTATATAGGATGGAATAGTATAGGTGCACAAGGTGGCTTGGATAAGAAAACGAAAAAGATCACGTCTGGAGTAGTAAAATACAAGGTTTGAGTATAACTCACCTTGGTTAGATGAGACATGGCCATTGCATCATGTCCTGCTCCACTCATCAGTACAGGAACATCACCTGGATCCTCATCAGTTATTCTTTTCAAAGCAGTATAAGATGCAGATTTTAGCTGTCTACTCAGGCCAGGATCGCAAACCACAGCATTTGCATCATGCTAAATCAACAAGACAAGCGTTAGTCATGAACATGCATCAGAATTCGCTACATATGATCTAAGAATCTCTCACCTTTCTCTCAACGTTACAGAAGACAGAACGCCTATCACACATATGGTAGAGTCTATTAGAGAATTCATAAATTATAGCTTCTCGTCCTAAGTCATCCATCGCACGTACATCTACGGTGAATGTGACCTGTAATAAATGCACATGTAGTAATGAACATTCTAGAAATTGGAGTACTTACCCTGTATGAATAACAAACAACAATATGTAACTTGTGTGTCAGCAGTTTAAGGAGAGCTTGCCTGGCCTGGAATGACATTACTTGCACTTGGCCAAGTTGATATCTCTCCAACAGTACAGACCAGAGATCCTGCAAGAGATTCCACTGTTGAAGATGTGCATTGACCATCATATGACAGATAATAGTCAGGTTGTTTACAAAGACTTTCCAGAAATACAATTAGTTCAGCAGCTGCAACCATAGGATCCTGTCGCATATTCATGGGTACTGTCCCTGCATGTCCTTGTGTGCCTTTCACTGTCACCTGCAATGCTTAATTCAAAAGTCTGGTCAAGCAAGCATTACTTAAACCAAATTTATAAGTGGCAGTGTACACCAAAGGAGATTTTAGTCGTGACAAGTGGAAGTAGCCAAGCTGTAGATTGTGCCAACAACACATTTCCCAGGGAGATAATTTTCTCACCCTTTAGAGCTCTGACTTAACTATTCCTCTCTTGCTGATCAATTGATTTATTGCCCAAGGGCTTGAAATATGTTTCTTGACTTTATTAGTTGCAATCTTTAGAATTTAGCTTCAATGCACTAAAGTAAGATCCAATTCTCCCATGGCAAGGATCATCAAGATTTCCAACTTGGAGTTCAATCAAGCAAAGTGATACATACATCATATAAGTACTTCTCTACTTTGTAACGCCATATCATCACAAAGACGACAACTACTTGAGTGTTAAAATGTGCTCCTACTAAGTTACATTAAAAAACTTAAAAAAGTAGTAGACGACTTTTGCTGTAGAAAATTCAGACTATCTTTTTGATGCTGCGATCACATAAAAGCAGCCAAGAGGTGGTAGGATAAGAATACACACCTTCAACCTTGTCTGCCCTGCAATGCCTTTTACTGAACCAAGAGGGAGACCGACATTCTCCAGTACAGGTCCCTGTTCAATGTGAACCTGCAAAAGACCATTATAATAAGATGTATCATCAGCAACTACATTACCTGGGATCTTATGAAGTAGTTAGTGACTTTGATATGGTATATAGAGAACTATTATTGACCTCAACATAGCCCCAAACAGATTCTGGTTCATATTTGAGCTGCAAAAGGTTTTCTTCTGTAGTCTCTATAGAACTTGCTCTCAGAGCACCTTGCACTGTCACACCACTGAAACACTTGCACATTAGTATACCGTGACATAGTAGCTATACGAACAAAGACAAGCTTTTGGGTTAGCCATACAAACTTCTTATCATGTACTTGCAACGCTGAAACTGGTAATATGCCAGCAATAGCTGCACTACCCAAGAAGGTTGACTGAAACCTTACTCCCTCCTCATCACTAAATGCGATTACCTGCAAAATAGTACATAAGAAATTTGCAATTTTTAATACTAAAAAGCAGGAGAAACAAAATATTTTATGATATGATATTAACTTAAAATAAAAGCTGTAAGATGGAAGGAATACAAAGGAGAATTGACAGCAATTACAGATTGAGCAACTGGACTACTACTTGTGCTGTAAAACTTGCTACAACTTCTCCTTAAACAACTTTATTTTGTCATTGCACATTAAGAAGTATATTCTTTCTGACTTCTGATAATCCTGCTACCACAAATGATGACTGGTGATATAAAATTCCGTAAGTGCTTAATGCCAACATTTAGATCATAGACAGACTATGGTGCAAAAGTGTGATAGTCTCCCCTAGAAGGTCTACTATTTTAGATTCTAGACGGACAGGATTATTCGTTAGATATAACTCAATTCTCCCCTAGAAGGTCTAGTTATGTCAAGAACATGAAAATAAGGAACGTAAACTCAAATTTGCATGTTCAAGGTTAAAGCATTTCAAAGAGGACATGACATACCATTTGAAGCTAGGGTTAGATGGGAAGAGGGTGAAAATACAAAGCTCATTAGTGAGTTCATACATCTCAAAGCTGAAAGACAGATAAGAATAGAGATGAAAGATGCGAGAAGAGGGAGAAGTAAAACCAGGGAACATTAATACATACTCTAAAACTCTAATAGATGGATTTGATATTGTACGTGCGCAGGTTACAACTATGTCAGCAAGAATCAACTCGGATGTTGTGATAATATTTTTAAGTGTATTACCGTAGGATTCTATTTGATCATAATGATAATTTCTTTTGGTAATACCATACGATTATTTGTGCACTCTCTTGCATATTGCTCGGACTCTCCAATAATGCTGCACTCATGTCAGATCCTTAAAAAAATGTCCTGTTTTGGAAGGATGACATGAACCTAGCGGTTTATTTAAGAGTCCAAGCAACATGGTTCTCTTGTACTTTAGCTCCCAAGTTCCTCTCATCGGTCAACAAATTAGTTATCTAGCAACATGAGGCAGATGTGGACCTAACTGTTTGCATGTTCATAATTGTGAACAAATATATACCATGAAAAGAGAGATAGCATAATGATAGAAACCCCAGGTAGTAAGGAAATATCTAACTCATTATTCAGATTTCAGCATACTAGACTATGTTAGTCAAGTCAGAGATCTACCAAGTATTAACCCCATTTACCATCCACTTTCATCGCCTCATATGCAAAACACATTTTTAATGGAGCTTGCAACCACAAACATAAGCCTCTTCAAGGATTGGTTTTAAGTGTAAACCCAAAACAAAATTGGAACACTCTGAGACTTAGCAGTCGACACCAGAACATAGCCAAAATTTAAATGGGAAAGCTCATGACTAGTGCCTGAACTTTCTGGAGTTAGAGTTAAAGAACAATTACTTTTTGGACTTCAGATTGAGCAGTTCTGCTAACGGATTTTGTCTTAAGGAGACACAAATAAAGTACAGTGCCCCCACTCCTTAAAAATGCATTACTAGTGTGATTGAAAAAGAAAAATGAACTTCTGGTTGCAACAAAGAATAACAGGACAGAAAACATGAAAGACGATTGACATTCCAGGCTAACATGTTTTATGTGTCTCACCTCAACTGGCCGCCGGAGTTTACCCAACCTTCCAGAGGAATTCAGTGCCTTCAATGCAGATATTGCACAAATTATGCCCAATGAACCATCAAAGAATCCAGCATCAATAACTGTATCCTGTTGAAATACAAAATATTTAATGGCAGGTCCTTCTGCAGCATCTTGAACTAGTAATGCTGTGAAGTTAAGCAAATCTACTATCAGAAGAAGATGTATGTAATCAATGCTTCACCAAATGAGAGCCAATTAACAAAGCCTTTTCACTTGGATTAATTCCTTCAGCCCGACCATGGACATTGCCCATTTGGTCCACCCACCTGGAACCAGGAGTGCTCTCAATTTAGTTTCTGAAGCATTAAAAATACTGTAAGATAAGTTGAAAACATACGTTTTCAAGCCTGCATCTTCCATCCATGCACGAAGAAGATTTCCTGCTCTGACCGATGCAGGGCTCTGGAAGGTCCTCTCTAGGTAGCCATTTGCATCACTTACCTGTCACACAACACAACAAATTTGTTACATCAACACAACAAATTCATTATTCATTGATGCATAATGAATTGTACACTAAGAAAGATAAAAACTCAGTTAAGATACAAGAAAAAAATGCTTCCCGGGAAATTTGACTTCCACTAATAATGATTAGATTAAAGTAGTTTGTCTTGCTTTGATACCTTTCCAAGCTCATTAAGTCTTCCTACAGCTTCCTCCTTGAGGATTTCAGGGAAAAGATCATACTTTATGCCTTCTGTATTTTCAGCACCTAATCATCACAAAGAGCACCACATTATTACAGATTTTAGGTATTTAGCATAAAAAGAGCGACTGAATCAAGGGGGATGGGGGGACGGATGAATCTTGTTTAATGAGATGAATGGAACAGTTCATTGCGATAAAGAACACAACATTTGGGTTTTTAAAAGAATCATTGTTTATAGAACTTCACATTGGAAAACAATCAAACTAATGAAAGAAACAGAATCATAGCTTGTGTACATCATATAATGTTACAATTCAAGACAAAACAAATTGAAAATGGCATGAATATACAAACTAGTGAGAACTTAAAGGAGCTAATTTTTCCTTCTTGTCAATCACTAATTAATTCTTATGAAACAGCTAGTATAATTTCAACCTATGTAGCTCAGACTCTCCAAAACTCTTTCCCCATCCGTATCGAACCCTTAAAAAATACACTACTTTTAGACGATCCAATACGCACGTAGACATTTTTGAAGATTCCGAACAAAACATAGATTTCAAGAACACAAAGAACCAGCTACCTAAGCAAAACAGGTCACAATATAATTCCATTTTCACAATAAAGAAAGCATCTTTTTTTCTAAATAGAATCAAATCAACACATAAACTTCAGAGACCTAGTAAAGTCAGACAGAATATACTTCAACTTTTACACGCAAGCTTTCCACCTGGAAGAAAAAAAAAAGTACAAATACTTGCAAAATCATCACATTTCCAAAGATCCTAACAGAAACATTAAAAGGGTTCATTCATTACCCAAAAGGGTGTAAAAAAAATCAAAACTTTACATTGTGAAGAACACAAATAATTACCAAATGATGTGTTCGCCATGGCGAACAAAGGTGAAAGAAGAAGAATGAAGGATAAGATTGACAGAGATTTCATCATGATTGCATGGGGTACTGGAAATGAGAATGTAATAGAAGGAGGAGGCGCCGCCATGGCTGCTTGCTGCAAAGGCTTATAAAAGCAAGCGAACAAGGCCACGGCACTCCAAAATTGGAATGAGAGAAGATAAAATGAATTCAGATTGTCGAAATCCAATACAGACCACTACTATATACTCAACTATTTACCGCCTAGCAATTTTTTCACCGCGGTGAAATGATAAATATTCTCGTTACTTATTTAATAACAAATATTTTAAAAGACTGTAATATTGGTTTCATATTCAATTTGGATATTTTCAATAGGAAATCGTTTTTTTTGTTAAAAATATGATATAAATTAATTAAATTTTATATAAATATCGAATTTTGATAAGAGGGAAAAGTAATATTACATACCACCTTGTTATTTATTTGTTCGTGACTCGTGAAGGCTTTATTTTGGCTGTTTGTTTTTTTTCTTTTGACGATGTGTGGGTCCAAAAATTGGACACGGACCCCAAAAAGATGCTGTGGGTCCCAATATATATTCATCCTATTATTTATATTAATTATTAATTTTAACATAATTATTTAAAATCTGTTTCGTCATTGCTTTGTCTCAATCTTCGAGGATATAATATGTACTTTTCATGTGAATTATTTCTTAATTCGATTTCTCTTTCGTCTTTTATTATATTTTTAATTTATTAATATTAAATTAATGTTTTTAAAAAATATAGGGAATAAATATCAACATTTTATTAATTAATTAATATATTTCTTAAGATGTCAAATCAAAATTTATATAACAAGTAAAAAATAGATTATTTTCTTTAATTTATTTAATATTATAAAAATATATTCTTATTTTCATTAATTACTTTAAGTTAAAATATATATAGAAAATTTTTTAAAAAATTATATCTTATTTTAACTTTAATTGTTTTCAATTATAATAAAATAATATATCTTTAGGACGAACTAAAAATAATGTCACATGAAATAAGATAGAAGAAATAAATAATATGAATATTATAATAAAATTATTAATATTATATTTTCTTTTAAAGAGTGTCTAAAGTACAAAATGAATAAGAAAAAATAAAAGTTTCAATATAGGCAGAATTGCAAGAAATTTTTTTTTTTTTCATAAAATTTTAGTACTATTTTTAAAGTAATATTTGCTCACATATAATTTTAACTTTTAAATATTATCATATATTTTTTCATTCAAGCTCGTGATTTGTGAAACTGAAAGATTATCTTCACTTAATTTCATAACGCTTGCCTATTGCAAGCGTCGATTGCATTTTTATACTCCTAAGTCCAAACTAGCTCAAGAGATGCATAATATTTTTACCACACATATTTAAATTGTGAAAAAAAAAAACAGCTACTTGCTAAAATAACACTCATGTCGATCAAAATACTAAAGAGGGACAAACTTCCAAAAAAATAAAATAAAAGAGGTCACTTTTATTTGGATTAAGTGGTATATAAACGTAGTTTCTATAATATATATGGAAAAGACACAGGATATATATGAGCTGTATGAAAATACCTGCCAGTTTTTATTTGCAAACCTAAGTAAGACACTGTGGGTAATCGCAAGAGGTTGATCTGAATTTCTTCGGATATAACAAGTGCAAGAGGTTTACTATATACATACATACATGATAGATATACAAATGTAATCGTTTTTCTTCACTTTCTGTGTTTCTCACTCGCGTTTCTCCTCCCTCTCTTAATATCGCACACTGGATTTACAAATACACATGTATTTAAGTTATATATATACAATTATCTAATATATATATATATATATATATATATATATATATATATATATATATATATATATATATATAATTTGCGGAATATAAATATACAATTCAACTATCTCCACTCTATGTCCTCTCTAGCCTCTCTCTACTGTACGTCCTCTCTCGCTCGCCTATCTCCTCTCTCTAACATGTAGATAAGAATAATTATTAGCAAACTATAGCATGAAGCCTAATTAAAATTGTTTTAGCGGTTATTTGTGAAAGTTCTCCAACTATACAACTTTCAAATTATTGAGCGGTGCAAGTATATAGCAAGTCTATTAATTGATAATAAAATTGTGTACAAGTAGACACAAACTTATATACTTCCTCCGTTTAAAAAAGAATGTCCCTATTTTCTTTTAATTTGTTTAAAAAAAAAGAAAAACCCATTTTCTTTTTTGGCAACACTTTAACTTTAACTTTCACGTGTCATGTTTCAGACCACAAAATTAAATGTCACTTTGATACATTTGACATAACTTTTATTTAGAACCAAAAGATTAAAAAATCTTATTTCTTTTCTTAAACTCCGTTTCAAGTCAAACTAGGTCATTCTTTTTGAAACGGAGAGAGTATATAATTGGAAAAAATAGATGAACAAGTCCTAAGTGACAATTTGTAGTCCTACATATAACATCATACGTGCATTATGCTACGTAGAACGTGTATGTTTACTTATTCAATTTTAAACAAATATAAATATCAATTCGTGCACATCTTAGTCTTGGAGGACATAGATGTCTGTTAAGATTAAGTTAAAGAACATATGTATTATGTCTTCATTTGATTTATTGAATTTAAAAATATAAAAAAAAAACATTACGCGCTTTTAAATCTTCGAAAAACTTCAAATACAATGTTTGGGCTTTCGTTGGCTGTGTACATTCAATAGGTTTAATGACGGAAGGCCCATTACTTACGGCCCACCTTGATGAGCTGTTTTTGGCTGAATTATAAGGCCCAACCTGTTAAAGCCCAACAAATAAAAGTTTATATAATTGATCACGGAATCTAGGGTTTAGAACATTGCCTATGAGAGATCAGAGCGAGCTTATGAAACAATGGCGCTCTAGTTCCGTTGCGGGCATATAATGATTATCAGTCCTTTCTTCATCTCTGCAATTGTATTCTACTGATCGATTGCTTCTTAGAGAAAGGTCTCACATTTCCTTTGTATTTTTTTTTTTTTTCCAATTCTACGGCCGATCCAAATGAGTTCCTTTTTATGTATAAAAACATGTGTGGGAATTCAATTTCAATTAGGGAAGAGTCTCATCGTGCTTGATCTTCATCCTGTTTTACTTCACATAGTCTGCACTACATTTGAGCTTCAGATTTTAAACACTCAATTAGGTTAATCGACAATCTGTTAATTTTTTCACTCTAATTTTTTGTTTTGGCTGACTGTTTTTGTTGATTTGAAGCTACAAAATATGAAATATGGCCATTTATAACTAATAGATTTAGTTTTTCTGATTTCTAGAAAAATATTCTTAATTAACCAAACTAATTTGTATTCAAAATTTTCTAATGGTTGACTAATTAACCTAAAATTTTTAATAAAACGTTGTCCATGTTAATTTGATTTTGGAACTCTTAACTAATCACCTATTTACATTTTAGAGCCAAAAGGTTGATTTATTTCAATATTTCTAGTATTTTTGAGTAATAATGTCAATTTAAACTCACTCCAAAACAAAATAGCAGTTTTACTAGCACTAAAAGTTCTTCAAAAATTAAATTTAAAAGCTAAGTTGTACGACCTGTTTAGATTAGTTTTAAAAAGTTAATTTTTAAAAAGTACTCTGTCTCGCGCCCCTAGGTATTTTCTAGTTTTTGAATATTGGCTCGAGGCATTTTCTCTACCATTCTTATCCTGAAAAAGCAAGAAAGAATGATCTAGTTTGAACGAAGTTTAAGAAAAAAATAATTGTAAATCTAAATTAATATTATATTAATATACAAAAATATTTTTAAATGTTATAGTTTTAAACATGTAGTTAAAGTTTAAAGTATTGTCAAAAGAAAAGGGTCATTCTTGTTTGAACTTACTAAAAAGAAAATTATTTTTGCGAACTTACTAAAAGGAAAATTATTTTTGCAACAAATTAAAAGAAAATGAAGATTTTTTTAAGTGGTGAAATTTATCTTAAAAATAAGTAAGTTATATGTTAGATAAAAGTGCACTTGAAAAGAAAGTTATTGATGTATTTTGCAAAGAGGAAATACATCATTACCCCCATTATACTTATACTTTTTTTTCAAGTAGACATGTTAAGTTTGCGGAAATCATATCACCCCACGAAATAATCTAAATTCACAATAAATACACCATTTTAATTCATTTTCACAATAATTGTAATTTCACATTAGAAAAGCGCGTGAAAGGATAAACTTGCAGCCCCAAACCAATGGAAAACTTTCATATGACATTGTTAAATGAAAGTGAAAAGAGACCCATGTTTCTTCTTCGTCAAATCACCATTAATGGTTGTTGGGAGCTTTTCTCAACAGCAAAAGTTAGTTCTTTACTACGCAAAGCGAATTTCTTTACTATATTCTCTATCATCAAGTTCTAGTAATCCATCTTAAGACGTTTTATTAGAAAAATCAACTTAACAATGAAATAATACTCGGTCAATTTAGCACTTATTACCTTTCAAAAAATAAATTTGAACCTATTTAGTTCACATAGTTTTTCAAGAACAAAAGTATCAAAGAATCTACTCATACAAATTCTAAATGTGAAATTCACTTATAGACTCAAATTTAGTCTTGATTTCGAAATACCCCAAAGCTAAAAAAAATTAAACTAATTTTTGGGAGAAAATTTTAAATCAAACACTAAACTAAAAAATAACACACAAAACTTGCATAAATATACATTTACAAGGAAATTTTAAAAAAAATCTTTTGAAGTGAATTAAAGCCGAAAAATTGGGAAAAGAAATTGAAAACGATGAACATGATTATTTCTAAAAAATAAAAATTATGGGTCAAAATGTGAGTAGGTCAGGGTTTTACCCGACCCGCTATTAAACAAGTAAGACAAATAAAAAAAACATTATTTTATTTTGGGGGTGAAACACACACACATACTAAGAGAGTGCGAATATTGTAAAAATTATGTATTTAAAATTGTTGAAAATAGTTGAATACAGAACCCTCACAAATTTAGATGTCTATTTCAGAAAAGGGTATAAATTTGATGGCGTAATTATGTATTTCCTCTTTTGCAAATAAGAATTGTTAAACACTTTTTTAATTAAAATGACTAAAATATCTAACACGATAAAAAGTTAATTAATTTAAAATTTTTAGACTTTTAAAAATTAAAATTAAATTAATTTATATTTAACATTTAATAATATTTCATATCATTTACCTATTTCTTTAATCCTATTTCTTTCATGGTTTTGTAAAGGTGGGAGAAGATAATGCGATTGTTTCAGTACTTGAGTCAATGGAAATCCAAAGCCAAAGACGGAATTCAACAATCACTTCTTATCGCCAAATTCCTCTGCTTATTACATGTCACAAACAACTACGTTTTCTCTCCAGTAATGGTACGTATTTTCTCCATTTTATCTGCAATTTTACCGCTAAGAAATTAGGTTTTTGGGGATAAATTTTTCTACTGTTTTAGGTGTACGGTCCGAGCATGTTGCCGACCCTGAATCTTACCGGTGATGTTTTGCTGGTTGAACATTTGTCGCCGTTGTTGGATAAGTTGGGACCTGGAGATGTAATTCTTGTTCGGTCACCTGATAACCCTAGGAAGACTGTAACTAAACGAATTATTGGCATGGAGGGTGATACTGTCACTTTTCTAGCTGACCCTTCAAAAAGTGACCGGTATATTAGCTTAAAGGTGTGTTCTTTTCTTCAGTGTAATTTTGCCCTTTTTGATTCTTGGATTGATTGTTGATTGTTGTTAGGTGAGGAGCCATAGCCTCAAACAATGTGTTCCTTTTGTTGGCTAAGTATATGACCATATGTGGGCTAGCATGAGTTATTGTTGTAATGAAGAAGTCTAGGAAGGCTTAAAGCAGAATGTGCTAGGATTAACCCCTTTAGAGATAGGGTGAGCAAGGAGGTTTTAAACAGAAATGTCCTAGGATTTAGCCCCTTTAGAGATAGTGGCAAGTCAGGAGTTTTAGACAAAGATGTCCTAAGATTAGCCCCTTCAGAGATAGGGGTGAGGTACGAGCTTGTAAACGAAAATATGCTAGGATTAGCCTCTTTAGAGATAGGGGCGAGTCAGGAGCTTTCAAACAAAAATGTCCTAGCATTGAACCCCTTTAGAATAGTGGCGAGTCAGGAGCTTTTAGACAAAAATGTCCTAGGATTAGCCCCTTGAGAGATAGGGGCGAGTTAGGAGCTTTAAACAAAAATGTGCTAGGATTAACCCCTTTAGAGAAAGGTTCGAGTCAGGAGCTTTTAAATAAAAATGTGCTAGGATAGCCCTCTAGAGATAAGGGTGAGCCAGGAGCTTACTGTGGGTATTTATGACTCTGGTGGCAACACGTGACAGTCGAATAACATGATTCTCAAGGAGTTACATGACTGCCAAGCCAATTCTTTTAAGACTTGTGACTGCTTTAATTTCTATTGTTGATGATTTTCTATTAATTTATATTCCAGTTTTGTCATTGGTCTGTAGATTCACTGTTTTTATCTTCCTAGTGCTCTCTGTCTTTTCTCTTTCCTTATAGATGCAAACCTCTTGTTCTTCATTAGATTTCACCTTAGTTAGAGATAACAGACAGTTACTAGTTTCTGCAGTGAATGCTTTAAATTCTTGGAGTCTCTTTACTTCATTAAGCTAATGAGAGAAAAGTTGTATCTTTCAATCTTTGGACTTCCTAGTTTTCCACCCTTTCATAGAAACCACACATGGGATAAAACAAAAGGAGGTCACGTTAGATGGTTTGGCCTATATAGACCAATAAATTTGTTTGTCAGTGGTTTGGACTCTAGGATGGTTTAGTGTTAAAAGATAACATTGGTAGATTTAAAATCCAATGGAGTGAAGTTGTTTCAAAAGACCAACTATTTGTCCGTAGCTAGTTAAGAAGATACTTTAATGGAAGCACTGAATCCTAACTAGTTTAGCATTGAAGCATAGTTGTTGTAAAGAGAACTGCATATGACCAAAAACATCCACTAATTGCTTGGGAAGTACTCTTAATTCTTGCTGAGTAATGGACCTTACTGTCTTCTTTAGTATTTGTAATTGCCAGGACCTAGGATATTGTGGTGTCAATTCTCTTTAGAAACCTGAAATTTGGGCTCTGAACACAATGTTAGGCATGCCACCAAGCTTCCTTATGCTTACCCACTAAGGTTTTCTCTCTCATTGTTGTTTCCAGGCTCACCTTCAGTTTCTTATATCCAAGGTCTTATCATTTTGGCAGAGTATGTGAATCTATTTCGTTTGCCACATTTCATCTCAAAGTAAACGGGAAATGAGAATCCAATTTTCTTTATTAATACCCGAGTAACCCGAAGTGTGAGTAGTGCACAGTTTGAAACTCTGGACAATGGGCTTGCCCTCTAATCTCTCTATATAGCTGAGGATTTTATTTGAAGCACTAAAGATGCTCTATTTTTTACTTTATTTAGATGTTGTATGCTTTTTAGTAGTTTCATTCTGATTTTCTATAATACCACCTCAAATAGCAATTTGAAACTGGCTTGGAATTCTTTCTTGTGTTAATAAATATATTTAGTTAGAAGAGAAAAAGTTTATTCATCTTTGAGGTGACTATCCACTGCTTAGATGTGACTGAGGCGATACATTGTTTTCTCATTCCATAATATACTGTAGTTTTATTTTTTATGCTTTATATTCTTATAGTTTCTTTGGTTTCTCCCATCCTTTTCAATTCTTTTCATGTGGGGTTATCTAGGTTCCAAAGGGGCATGTTTGGATTCAAGGAGATAACATCTATGCTTCAAAGGATTCACGACAGCTTGGGCCAATCCCTTGTGGCCTTATCTCGGGAAAAGTGTTATACAGAGTAAGTTTCATTACCTTTACTATCTTAAGTCATTCGAACCATCTTAATGAATCCTCAACTTCTTAAATGATTTTACCTCTGGGATGGATTAGCATCTAGGAATCCTGCTTTCCCTTAAAAGTTCAGTATACGACTAGAAAACTCTAGCCCATGGCTTAGGCAAGTTTACGCAGAACTCTGCTAACTCCAAGTCTAATATGCAATTGTAGTTCATCTGTCTTTACATCCTGCACAAGATAAGAGTCCATAACCATCATCTGCGTTGAAGTCTTTACATTTGATATTTGATGGTTGCTTACCTTTACTTAGAATGCTTCTTTATGCAAATTAATCGACTTACATCAACAATATTAATATCGATATATGGTCATGAATACACAAATATTGGGGGTGGAGTAACCATTTGAAAATCTCGTATATAGAACTAATTAGTACCCTCTTGTTTTTTTTGCATATGTAGGTGTGGCCTCCAGAGTGTTTTGGTTCATTATGACCACAAAAACAATGTATTGTACTGAAGATATACAATTAAAATGAGAAATGTGATTCTTTACTAGTCCTTATTGCCTAATTCTGAATAATGATTGTTAATTCATTTTGGTAAGGATGCTTTATTTCCTGTGGCTGAAGAGTTTGTACATTAGTCTAAGGAATCAGGTGAAACTTGAAACCATGAATTTGATTTTTTGTACATTTGCAATATTTAAGGTATGAAATCAAGCAAATGTGAGAGACAATATTTTCGAGGATAACTTGTGAGTACAAAAGTATTAAAGAGCCTATTATATATTATATATAAAAGCTATATCATACAGGTAATGTATAAGATATCAAATATCTTCACAAACATTAATTACATCGTAAGAACGTGCCCTTTACATGACACAATTTTACGTTGAATCTGTAATGTTGAATAGTAGATACATGTGAATTATGTCCAATATATACACGTAAGGTTACAACATACAAGACACATAAAACAATCGAGATGAAATGAGTTCGGAACTTAAATAAGCCACAAAAATATTTTTATCAAAATAAGCCACTATTTTAGAAAGTATCTAAAATAGGCTTAGTGGAAGAAAAAAAAAATTCAACTTTATCCAATATTTCAAATGTTTTTCGTTAGTCTCATAGCGTTTATATTTTAATATATAATGAAACTATTTCTTTCACTTTGCAAAAATGAATATTTTTCACGTTTTGCGCTCTTTATGAAGTTTTTGCCGTGTTTGATAATCATTTGTATAAAAGATAGGCGAGACATGAAAATTTGAGAATATCCCAACATTTTCCGTCATTTCATACTGTGAGAACTGACCAAAATAATTATCTTGTCCATAACTTGAAGCAATATTCCTATCTTGTTAAAGTAAACCGTTACAAAATATATAATAATAATAATATTTAGAATAATAGTAAATCATATAAATTAATAAATAATTGACCAAATGAATAAATAATAATCGAAATATATTATTGAGCATTATCAGTCACATTCATTGATAGTTTCGTTTAAATCAAAATTATATCGATCGTAAGAATATTTTGATAATGAGTCATGTTAGAAAAATCAGTAGATTGAGTTATCGGAAATCCATCAATGCTATTATGATTTTCTAATTGAGGATGGTCATCGACCGATAAAGGAGAACATTGTTGGCTAGTCTTAGGCTCCTTTCTAACATAGATTTCAAGTATTGTTAACTTGATTTGATCTATGTAATCATTTGGAACCCTCAAAAAGTCGGTCAACGATTTGTCATTAAAGATAATTCACTCTTCAAAATTTACTTGTCCTTGTGATAAAAATGAAGTAGGTATTTTTCGCCTATAATTATAATAATACTATTTATACCCCATTCATTTATAAATTGATGAAAGAAATATATGATATCAGATATTAATTGAATATTTAGCATTGTGTTTGAGAGGACAATTATAAAAAATGATATTTCCATCATGTATAATTTTGTCATCCCAATAAATCAAAACTCTAACTTTTGGTTTAGAACACACTATTTTGTGGTTGAAATGAAGAATAATAGAAGACTAAAGATGATGAATGTGCTATGTTTTGAATGTCCTTAAATAGAGCTTGGATGAGCTTTCAGAATTAAAAAAAATAATCCATAGTGTAATATTTTTTTTGTTTTTATGATATGTCAAATCAATATAATTATATGACAAATACTACAAAAGTATCATAAGGAGGTCAAAACTTGAAAAATATTCTTCTTTGTAAAATGTAAGTTTTTATTCCACTTTATAAAGTGTAAGAAAAAGTTACGCTTTACAAAGTGCAAGAAAAACTTACATTTTGTACAATGTAAGAACTAGTTCCGTTATATATATTAAAATATACTCGTTATAGACTAACAGAAAACGTTAGGAATATATTGAATAAAGTGAATTTTTTTCTTACACTAAGCCTATTTTAATTACTTCCTAAAATAGTAACTTATTTGATCACTTTTATTTTTTTATGGCTTATTTAGATTATGAACTCTCAATAAGTTGAGATTAGCTATATATATATATATATATATATATATATATATATATATATATATATATATATATATATATATATATATATATATATATATATATATATATATATATATATATATATATATATATATATCGTTAGATGTTTTTTATATTTTGCATTGACATGTAATGGTGATAATCGATAAGCATATGTATAAGAAAGTATATGTTGTATACGTTGAAATGAATACGATGTTGTACACTATTTTAAATTTATTATATACGGGTGGATGGTGATTGGATTCTTCATCATGTGCATATACCTTTGACTGAGCAATGTAATTTTCATGAATTTCAATAGTTTAGGAGTTAATTACTTTAATATACTTAAATTTATAGTATTATTTTATTAGATTTTGGTGCATTTAAATACGTTCAGATACATGTATCTCATATATATATATGGGGTCAAATCTAGCTATAATTTGTTCTTGATATATCGTAATCGAATCAATTTACATATATTCAGGATACATAGCAAATCTTACTCGCTGCTCTTCTATCTCGCTTGACACTCTCCCATGTACATGAGATACATTGCAAATCTCACTAACTTCTCTTCCATCTCTCTTGGCATTCTCTCATGTATATGGTATACCAGTTACATGCCATGCATACAGATTACATATATCTAATGTGTATCTAGTGTGATTCACATGTATTATTTTGAATATATTTGAATACTGCTCGCCTCTCTCTGTGATCTTGCTTGTCTCTGATCCCTCCTTATTTTGGGTATCTAGTTGCAAAAATAAATGTATTTAAAGTGTAAGATACATATGATGATACTCTTAATTAATGGTGAGCTATATAATACTTTGAAAGTATAGATAATAAATAAAATATATATAGTAGTGAAGTATTAATTTTTTAATGGTAAAAAAATATCTTTGAACTCTGTGAAAGGAACAAAAATGTCCTCCATTTATAATTTGGTTCAAAATGTCCTTACCGTCAATGTTTTGGCTCAAAAATGCCCTAAAACAATACGAAAGGAACAAAAATGCCCTCCGTTTATTGTTTGGTCCAAAAATGTCCTTGCCTTCAATACTTTGGTCCAAACATGTTGTTATTGTTATTTAATGGGTCAAAATGCTCATATTCAAATAAATATATTATTATTTTCTTATCAATACAATTTTTTAATGCTATATTTTTTTTAAAAAAATAGCAAATGTTAATCCTACTTCAATTCATGAAAAATGAAAAATTAAATATTTCTTATTTTGGTATCATATTTTTATCGTAATATAAACATAAATTAGTGGTGGATATAATATAATTTTTATTTGTATGAAATATATATGTCGAAAGGTTAGATAAAATTATTCTGTTTTAATTAATAAAATGAGATAAAGAAAAAAATATATTCTTTACATTTTTATTTGTTAAAATGATTTTAAGAATAAAACAAAGAGAGAATTTCAGAAAGTCATTCTCTCCTTTCTAAAGCTGCGCAAGGCGGCCCCCCAGAACAAAGCCCCCCTCTTTTCCCCCCTTTAATGAAGGACCCTCGTCTCGCTTCCTATTCATTTGTGGGTCGGGACCCTATTTTTTTTTTCAATTTGTGTTTTTTAATAATATTTTAATTAGAAAAAAATATGTTAAAAAAAATATTTATTTGTAAAAGGGCGTTGTTGATCCATTTTGTAATTATAGAAGTATTTTTAGATCAAATATTAACTACAAAGACATATTTAAATCAAAATATTGACTATAAATAATTTTTAAAACTAAATTAAAAAAAAAACACGTATTTTTATTTCTTTTACATAGTCTAAAAAGGCATTCAATAATTACTTAATGAATATGGGTCATGGCTTAAGTGATTTTAATGCCCGGTTGTTTGGCCAGTAGTGGGACAAGATTATTTAATAGGAAGTAAATGAGATTTGCTAGGAATGTAATATTTTTTTTTTTTTTATCTAATTTGATGAACATACTTAATAATGAGTGAATTATAATAACTTTATTGCACAATTGGAGTATGAAATTAGGGGTGGCAATGGGACGGAGTGATTGCGGGGCATATCTGCTTAAATTCGTTAAGATCTCAATTCGCTTCACTTCGTACCACATAACATATTTTGATGTTTTCAATCCAATTCGTCCCGTCCCGTAGAAACCTGTCTCACCCTGTCTCATTCCACATATTTTGTTATAAGCATTTCAAATAATAGGCTTAGTAAATTTTCAACTTAAGAAATTAAAACTTTGTTCATTGTTAATCGCTAAAATTAACATATTATAACATTATTTTAACATTTATAACTTTTTTAATATGTAAGCAACATTTTCTTTTGGGTAGATTTGAATTGGTTACAATTGATGTAATAACAAAATATTAAATGCAAGTAGAGAGATAATTTTTTCTTCTTTCTTGTTTCTTAGCCATTCAAAACAGTTTACGTAAAGAAATTATTTTAATAAATAATGCCCTATCACTCTTATAACATGTAAGAAATTAAAATTACGTCAAATCATATAAACCCCGCAACCCGTCCTGCCTCATATTAATTTTAAACCCTCTTCAATCCGCCCCACGTAACCTTAAACCCATCCTACATTCAAACAACCCCCACCCCCCCTCGCATCCCTATATGAAATTGGCCAAGTAAAACTTTATCATGTGAGGTAATAACCAATGTCACTTGTCATGGGTAGAAGCTTTTTTTAGGTCTACAATAAATGCACTAACATTATGACTAAAATTTTATTTTTCACAATTTATATCACAAATATAAATATTTTTTCTTTTATTTATACGTTACTCCAAAAAGCAACTAGCTCAACAAAATCTCTAACTAGGTATCAATCAATTGTAGTTGCTCAACAACAAAAAGAGAACACATCAACTAATTAAGATTTGAATAATTTTAAAGAGAAATTGTGAATAGACTTCAAACATTACTTTATAAAAAGAAATATAATCAACATTTTTGAATAAAATAAAAACTATATAGTACAATATTTGTTAGCCAAAAAAGAAGTTAACTTACATTGAGTACTTAGGTAAACTTGTAACAAATTATTTTAACTAATTTTAACAACATGAATGGGATGGATAACGATTTTGCTGTTTTAGTATTCATTATCTAAGGGACAAAGTAACTTTGGCCCATGCCACATTTCTTGATAAAAAAAAACATAATACTTCCGCCTCCGTTTCAATCAATTTTTCAAGTGTATTTTACAAAGAATTTCTCTTTTTTACTTGACGATTTCAAAATTAAGAACATTCTGATATATTTTATAAATTTTTAATTCAATACTATAAATGCTAAGTCAAAGCAAGATAATCAAATTGAAAATGTGAATTCGATTCAATTTAATGATTTCGTATTATAAGTACTTATGTTTAAAAGCACATGAATGGTTCTAAATATTACTAATATAGACAGTAGGAGTAGTAATTATTAATTAATGATGCAATGAATATAGAGGGAAAATAAATAAAATCATCAAATTTGAAAATGGTTGACGTGCTTTAATAATTACTGATCGATGAACGAGCATGTAGAGATGTCATAGGCTAATTAAAATTCGTAAAATATTAGTATTGTGTGCGATGAAAAATAAATTTTAGTAAAAATAAATATGTATAATAATAAATCATACTAATATCATTTATCAGTAGTTAATTATCATTAAATTCAATGTCGCTATAGATTTAGGAACATTTGAAAAAAAATTAATTACTTTTGAAAAAAAACATAACTAACAATAAGAAAACTATTGTTATATTATTACTGTCAACTATAGTGTTTCCGAGGTATATAATAATTTTTTTTAACCATTTATAATGTTAATTAAGACAATGAAATTGACTACTAAGTGATATCTATGTATCAATATTTTAATTACATTTATTTTTTCTCTAAGCAAATAACACAAGGAATCAAAAGGTTTGAAAAATATTAGTACTCTAAAATTAGAAATTTCTATTTACATAAATGGACCAAAATTAATTAACGTTCATCCGTTTCAATTTATACATCTGAGTTTTATTTAAATATGTCACATGAAATTTTTTTAATATGAAATGTATTAACATGTCACGTGAAAAGTTTATTGATCTGATTTTTATTTGATATGTCACATGAAAAGCTTTATTTTTTTAATTTTCATTTGACATATAATGTACTAATATGTCACGTGAAAAGTTAATACTAAATGAAAAATTAACAATAAAAAAGAGACTCGTGGTATCTCTATGGATGATGTACAAATGGAAATTAATTTTGTCATCATAAACATGAAAAAGTTGTGTTTAATAATATGAAATAAATCCAAAAGATACCTACTATATTTATTACACTTTAGATCAAGTCAAAAATATCAAACAAATTAGGTGTATTTACTTGCCATACCTAAGATTAATCTCTTACCACATTGATAAAAACAAATAATTTACATAAATAAAAAGGGAATTTTTTTAAGAGCTCTAATTCGTCCTATTTTCCTATAGTTCCTAGATATATTTATTATATGTAGTTCCTCGATTGTATTTTTTCTTATAGGAGTGGTAGTAATTTATCATTATATTATAGATAACCGCTATATTGTAAACGGAGAGAATGATATTTTTGTCTTAGTAAATTTTAATTTTGATCTTTATAAATTTTAATATTGATCTTTGTAATATTTTTGACTTTTGACCAACAATTTCATAAGAATAGGGACATTAAAACTTTCTCAAGTTTTATGCAATATGTGAGTAATTAACGGTGAAACTATTATTAATGTTAAAATTTAGTGAATATTTGATTAAAAAGTATACGTTTTAAATAATTGAAAGTTATTTTTTTTAGTAAGATAACACATGATTTAAAATTAAAATCTACCAATGATTAAGGGACAAAAAAATGCTATTATTAAAGTGTAGAAATCTATTTTTAAATGAATAGTAAAAAGAAAATAGTATTTATGAAAAATATCACTTCACCGCGTAAGTAAAATATTTCTCCTGTAAAGATTGAAAAACATATTAAAGTCAATATTGTGAATCATAATAATATGCAGGTCATTAAAGTCGCTTTAAATTAATAATCCCTTTATTTTAATTTAAGTATTTTAGCTTATTCGAACATAATTAAATAAAAAATATATATAATCTAATCTTAAATTTGTCATATAAAATATTAAAATTTAAAACTTTATTTAATATAAAAATATGCACTCTTTATAAAATAAAATAAAAGGAAAATAACAAAGCTTAAATATGAGACGGATAGTTTAGAATCAAAAAGCTTCAACAATTAGTTATTCTATGTATTTTCTTTTACGCATCTCTATTTTTTTTTTATTTCTCACCTGGTGTCTAGAGTTCATATTAAGTTTTATTAAATTTGAATCGTGCACTATAGGGCCTATTCGGGAAAGACGTTCTCAATGTAATTTTCTCTCTATCCAAGACTTAAACTCAAGACCTCTGATTAAGGATGAAACCATCTTATCCCGACACCATAACTCAGGTTAATTTACGTCCCTCCATTTCATTTTATCTTTTACAATGCTCTTTTAATTTTATATTATAATATCAGTTTCAGATTCATTATTAATCCTTTGGGCATGAAAAAAAAAAATTCAAAGAAATTTGTGATACATTTATATGACTATAATTTAACTTACCATTTAAAATAAAATTCAAATCCAAAGTTAAATTATTTTCAGATTTATAAAAATGACATTTGCATTGGAACATATTAAACTAACATTTGACTACAAAATTTTTGAATTAAATATTGAAAATCTATCTTCAAATTTTTAGTCAAATTTTATAAATATGTCTTAATTTTTTTTTTCCAATCACAAAACTTAAAAATAGTCTTGCAATTCAAGATTTCACTTGCTAAAATCAACATTCAACAACTAATCAATAATATTTTCCCCCAAAAGAACTTCACTTCATTATTTATCAAAAAATCAAAACCCCAAACTTAAGATACAAACTTTCTTCCCCTCTTTAGTAAACTTTAAATCAAAATTAATTATAATTCCTTTATGTTTTCACCTAATTGCCAAACTTTGTATGGATGCTTAAGTGAGAAGTTGGTCACTGCTTTACTTTTCTTTTATCCCATGCCACCAAAACAAGAAAAAATTAATACTATTGTTAAAGCCCCCCCACCCCCACCCCCACCCCACCCCACCCCACCCCAACCCCAAATGAGATTCACCATGAAATTTTTCACTTTTTTCTAAAATTGAATTTTGAAAAAATGTTTGGTCATAAATTTCGAAAGATCAGCAATTTCAAGAATTTTAAGAAAAATATATATTTCACGTTTTTTCACTTCAAGTTAGTTAGAGAAGGCCAAAAATGGCTCAAAAACTTCAGTTTTCGGATACAAATTTTCACTTAAAAACAAAACAAAAACTACTTTTTTTTCCATTTTCAAAATAAAACATGAAAAATGCTCACTAATTTAATTACCAAATGCCAAAAAATAAAAAAGGCAAATTCATTTTACACACGTATTTAAAGTGTCATATAATAAATCTTCAAAAAATATATAGAAAAGCAACATCAAAAGAGAGCCTTTTCTTTGTCTTTTTTCACACTCTTTGTCTGTTTAGATTATATAGTTCCAACTTTAATTTCTTTCATTTTATTTTCAAAACCTCTCTCTTTCCATTTTCTAGCTATATTCTCTACCCCCAAATTAAATAATAATAATTATTATTATTAAAAAAAAATTCTTCTTCTCTCCCTATTTAGTATATAAATGGGAAACTAGAATGTTTTTTTTCTTAAATTCACTCATTCACATAGAAGGCAAACAACATGGGAGAAAAAACATGGGCTTTGTCCTTGTTTTTTATTTTTGCTTGTCTATCCAATGTTTATGGAAATGTTCATTCATATGATCATCAATTGAGGAAATTACAAGCTTTTACAGCTGAAATTGCTAGTCGCGATTCGATTTCTCCTTTTCCTTCTCCTTCTCCTACTAGATTTTCTCCATCACCATCATCACCATCAGTAATAACCGTAAGTCTTTTAACTTTTTCTCCCCTGACCAATCAATTTATGTTAAACGTATCGTAAATTAACTATTTTTATGTATTATATTAGGTTACACCAAGTCCAAAAGTATATCATGTAACATCATATGGTGCTGATCCAACTGGAAAATTAGATAGCACACAAGCTATTCTACAAGCAATTTCTGATGCACTTGAAGGTCCATCTAATGGTTTCTTAATGCAAGGAATTTCAAATCTTGGTGGTGCTCAAATTAATCTTGAAGGTGGAAATTATTTAATTAGCCAACCATTACAATTCCCTATCGTTAGCCGTGGCAATCTAATGGTACGTTCTGTTATAACACGTTAAATTATACTGACTCATCAATAAATAATAAAATGGAATAGTACTACATATGTTACATGTCTTCCTTTGATTCTTTTCTCTTTTTTTTTTGGTCAAATCTCTTGACTTGACCTTTTTGAAATATAGAAAAATAAAATTAATTTTTTTTTCCTCATGTAATCTCAAGACTTTTAACTAAACATTTTTCTATATTTCTAATTTTTTACCTAGTTAGTTATTTTAATTACATTTTATGAAACAGATTCATGGAGGTACACTAAAAGCTTCAGATGATTTTCCAAGAGATGGATATTTACTCGATTTATCGACATCTTCAAGCAATGCTCCTGAGTTTTTATTCGAATTCATAACTTTAAGAGATTTATTACTTGATGCAAACTTCAGAGGAGGTGGTATACAAGTGATAAATTCACTAAGAACAAGCATTGACAATTGTTACATTACACATTTTACAACAAATGGTATCATAGCCAAAGGTGGACATGAAACATACATTAGAAATTCATTTCTTGGACAACATATCACTGCTGGTGGTGATAAAGGAGAGAGGAATTTCTCCGGTATCGCGATAAATTTAATGGGAAATGATAATTCTGTTACTGATGTAGTGATATTCTCAGCTGAAATTGGTATAATTGTATCAGGTCAAGCAAATTTGTTATCAGGTATACATTGTTACAATAAGGCTACAGGATTTGGTGGGACTGGAATTTACTTAAAACTCCCTGGTTTAACACAAACAAGGATTGTGGATTCTTATTTGGATTACACTGGAATTGTGGCAGAGGATCCTGTTCAACTCACAATTTCAAATACATTTTTTCTTGGAGATGGATTTGTTAAGTTGAAGTCAATAAATGGTGTTGTGAATGGGGTTAACATAGTGGATAATATGTTTTCTGGATCAAATAAAGGGATTGATATTGTTCAATTGGATGAAAGTAATGGACCATTTAAGACAATTGAACAAGTTGTGGTGGATAGAAATAATGTTAAGGGGATGAATCTTAAGGGTACAATTGGAAGTGGAGTTGTTGAAGGGAATGGTACATCATGGACTATGGATTTTAATCCAATTCTTGTATTTCCTAACCTTATTAAACATGTTCAATACACGTTTTTCCCTAGCGGGAACGTGTTCGTTAATCATGCTCTGAGAAACGTGTCGAATAATAAGGTTATGGTTGAATCTGACGTTCAAGTTCCAGCAAGGGTTTTCGTGACGGTGGATCAAGGGAAATGAGCTTATTTGAGCTAACAAAAATTAGGGATTTATCTAGCTAGTTATTATGTTACAAAGGTGATTAGATCTCTTTGAATCATTCTTGAAAAAGAAATGTTTATGTTTAAGAAAAATTCAAAAGTATAATCCAGCAATACAAAGGAATGCTTTTTGATGGCAATTTTTTTTCTTTCCTACTAAAGTTCAATCCATGGAAAGATAGGGGTAAACGAAAGTGAACCAAATCGTAAATCAAGTCAAATAAAAAAAAATTGATTAATGGTTTCGTTTGATATTTGAAAATAAAAACCTGACTATACTTGAATTAATTTGTTTAATTCAAAATCAAACCAATCCGATATTATATATATCATTTTTTTTACTTGATTTTTATGCTTTACAAGTCTCTCAAGAATAATATACGTCTATCTCTAGAAGTTTACTAATTAAGTTGAACAAGTATGGGGTCTCATTCAAATTTCCAAATTATAATACTTATATATGCCTAACTTTGAGGATTTAATTAGTAAGAATTTGTCCATTTGTTGAAATATGTACTTGTGAGTTTTTCGTAGTTTTTTATCCAAATTTCGTAGTGATTTGACTTGGAAGTTTTTCACAGTTTTAAAGCAATACTTAACTTCCTATTTCAAATGGTCAAAACGGCATCCACGCTGTTTGGCGTGAGGTATAAGAGATAATAGTCATAAGATAAAACTCTAGTATCTCAGTGTGAAGGAAGAAATTATCATTACAATGATATTAAAAAATATGTTTTTCGAAATATTTATAAAAGACAGTTTGATACACATAACATATCATATTAACAGGGTGTAATATAGACAATCTACCTACCATAGTACAAAGGATTAGAAACTACTTTCATGTCACGGTCGAACCATTGACCAATAAGTCACGAGGAAATAATTTTACTGTTGCTCCAAGGCTCCGCTTCAGATTCAATAAATAGCAAGTTACAAGAACCATGTCTTTTTTACAATTTACTCAAGGTGATATTCTTAGAAAAGTTTGAAATGATGTAGAGTATTTAACCACTACAACAAGTATTAGGTGAATGTAGTTGGCCATGAAATCATCATATATCCATGTTGTTGTGATAGTTGGTGAGGGTAACCAACAAATAGAGGAAATTTCATTATAAACTTGAGCTTTCAAAGGTTAAGTAAAAAAATAAAAAAATTTCTACATAACTTTCATTAATTTTTTTTTCAATTACATGTGTTTTTAATTATTACTTTCTTTATGGTTCAACAAATAAAATTAAATAAAGTGAAAGTAGCTAGGTTGCTTAGATAAGGGGGAAATAACAACCTTGCCAATCATATTTGTATTCACCTAATAAAGGGACTCTTTTAATTTCTTCAAAAATGTGGGAATTGATTGTGCAAAATATGAAACGTGGACATTGAAGGAAAAATAAAACTCAAAATTTAAAGGTACTTATTTTTAATAATAACAAAAGGAATATATTTCTTTTTTCCCCAAAGTATGTTTATATATATAACTATATATTATAACCTTTTTGATTTGTTATTAAACTTATGAGAAAAGATGGTAGATAGTCAAAAAAGCATAGATTCCGTTCATGTAACATGGAAGGTGTCTTTTTGCAAGAAATATATTAAAGATCATATACGTGTGTGTCTATATTTCAAAAAGTATAAACGTATAGATGTATGAGTAAAAAATACTGAATCTTTGGTGAATTTTTATTTTTTTTTAAAAAAAGTTAGGAGCGTTGAGTAGGTGGGAGAGAAGATCAGCTGTTTTATCGAAAAATTATATTTTCGAAAAGAGTTGGTTTTATTTTTGACTTTTAGGAGTCGCCACTTAATTTTTTAAGGAAAATCAAGAAAACTAGTTTCTAAACAACTTAAACAGAAAAAATTGTTTTGAAACATTTTAAGGGGTTCGGGATTCATATTAGCGTCTTAGGAAGGTGTTAGGCACCTAAGACACTCCGCTAACTTACGGTTTTCCGACAATTAACTTATTTGACTATTTTATTAACTTTTGCAATCTTTTGTTATTGAACTTATTTAGAAACTCTTATGCGAATTATCTAATTTTTAGAATATTTCATTGATGTTAAACTTTAAGTCTAAGCGATTTCCAAACTTAAACATCTATCTTTTTAAAGTTTCAAACTTTCAATTTGAGTTTGATAAAACAAAGACGTTCGATGGGGTTGGAGTTTTCTAATCCTAAGCTAACGGCACTCAAAACAAAACAACATGAGCAAATAATAAAGAGAGAGAGAGAGGGAGAGAGGGAGAGAGAGATTCGGGACCAAGTTTCGGATGCTGTTCGCCTTGGCCGAAACTCGGACCCACCTGCTTTTGGGTTTTTGACCCATTTTGTACCTGTCCTAATCTAAACATACAAATAAGATATCGAAATAAAACAACGAGGGCTTATGCCCATTACAAAAATAAAAAAAAATAATAAAATAAGGTAAAGTCTTCTAGTCCGTCTTCTTTAAACTTCTTCATTCTTCATGAACTTCCGAATCTGCATTTCCGTCTTGATAGGTCGACTCGAAAATAAGAATTTCGAGCCTTTACGGCTCTTCCGAATGCATATATAAAGGAGAGTCCCAAAATGGACTCAGGAAGCGATTTCACATGTGATAAAAAGATAACAATAAATTAGCACAAGAATGACAAAATAAAAGATTTAATTGTCAAGGACTACCAAGAAATGCATGTCATTTAATGTCAAACAAACTTAAAAAAAAACACAAAAGGGACATGCTTCACATTTATCACACAGACATCCTCATGCAAACACCAAAACCAATCATTCTAACGAACAAAGAAAATAACGAAAAAGAGTCAATCGATGAGAAAGTCCTTGAAACTAAATAGCAAGTATATACAAATGCTAAAAGACAGCCAACATTTCACCGGAAGTAAGAAAGGAACAGGTGAAAACCATATGCTATTTTTTTACTAAAAATAAAAAATTTAAACAAGAGAAAGGTAACATGGGATAAGACAGCCATATACTCGGACTTCACACTGAACTTAAGACGAAGAGAGTAAAGAGAAAAAAAAAAATTCTAAACGCATAATAGTACGAACAACCTATGCATTATCCAACGAACAGACGTCGATGAAAGATTTAGCGAGTCAACTGCAGCATACACTCGCATTCGAGTTCATTTACACTTAGCAAAATATCATATTCATAGCAAAAGAAAACCTCGGCAACTCTTGAACCAGAAAGCGAACTCGAAAGATACATTATCTATACGTACATACTTAACTCTTATTCAACAAACAGCAACCAATATGCCTCAAAACAAAAAAAAATAAAATCATCCTTCAGGACTATCAGCACGACATAACCAGCGGAATCAAACAACTACATGCTCGAATGTGTAGAAAATAAAACAAAAACTCCGAGAAGGACGAGCTGTATACCTGTTACGGTGCAGCGAACAGGACGATGGCGAGCAGAGAGGCGACGACTTCACAATCGGAAATGTAGCTGTTCAAAAACAACGGACGAAGAGACTCGAACCAAGAAACGCGACCTCTTCTTGTATTCCAGTTCTATTTCCGAAAAAATCCAACAAAATCGCTAATCCAAATTTTCTTACTCAAAAAATCCTCCGAATCTCCAATTTTCAAGCCTCTTTCAATCTGAAGAGGGAGGGGGTCTAAATAGAAAAACAATTCGCCTTTTCGAAGGAGGGGCGGGCAAAACCATTTTGAAATTCGAAAAAATCCCTTCATGATTGGGTCAAACCCCTTTTCTCAAGCTCGACCCCATTTCGACCGAAAGAGAAAAGGGAAATTTGGTTGTCGGGGGATTTTCGCGTGGGGTAGGGAGAGAGCACTAGGGAGCGTGGGAGAGAGAACGTGGGGCATGAGGGAGAGAGCGTGAGGGAGACGAGAGAGGGGCGAGAGCGTGGGTCGGGGGGTTTTCCGTTTCTGCTTTGCTGCGTTTCGGCGTGGGGAGGTTTTGGAGAGGAGAACGCGTGAAGGGGAAGGGAGCGTGGAGATGACGAGCGTGGGCGAGAGGCGTGGGGGAGACGCGGGTGAGAGAGGGGTCGCGGATTTTCTGGCTTTCTGCTTCTGCTGGGTTCACGCGAGGAAAAGGGGAAGAGGGAAGGGAGAGAGCGTGAAGGAGACGAGAGAGGGGCGAGAGAGGGGGGTCTGGGCGTGTGGGGATTTGAGGAGAGGGAGACGAGACGCGGAGAGATCGCGTGGGGGAGGTTTCTGGGTTTGCTGGGAATTTTTTGGAGTTTCAGCGTGTGGTGGGGAAGAAGAAAGAGGGCAGGAATGGGTTATTGGTCGGGTCGGATCAAAAGAAACGGGTGCTGGGTCGGTTTTAAGAGTTGGGTTGGAGGTTTGGGCCTGAGTAGAGAGGAAATAAAGATGGGCTGGAAATTGGGTTGGATTTAATTTAGTGTGGGCTGAGAACAAAAAGTTTGGGCCTTGGATGTTGCTTCAGAATTGGGTTCGTTTCAAATATACACAAGATATACCGACTATATACACAACTATGTAAGCATTAAATTGTTATATTTTCGCAAAATTATAAAACTAATTAACTTAAATAATTTGAAAAACTCACGAAGCTCGATAATTAATTTATACCAACGTGGGTCAAAAATTGGGTGTCAACAGCTGTCCCTCATTTTACTTGGGTTGATGCAAGCGACTCGAGGAAAATGAAGTTGACCGAACCAATTTTGACCAACCCAAATCATTTTCCAAAGGAAGGATTTGACAAAGGGTTTAGGAATTATGGCCGAACCCTTGAAACGGGTTTCATACATATCTCAGGCTATATGAGAATTCAGGCCGCTTGTAGTTCCATAAGCTTGATTTACCGCACGATTTGGAAGAATCAAAGTCATCTTGATACCGAATTATGAAGGTATCGAAATGCTCGAGAATAGAATTCGAGAGCGAGTGTTGGAATACAGCCGAGTTTTCAACATTGAATCCGCCTACATATCCTTAGACCTTCGGAATCAGGCTGTGGGTAGTTCGGCTCGAATGGTTGAAAAGGAGATCTATTATGCTGGATAACCTTAGGTTTCGGACGAGTGACAAATTTAACGAGTATGAAAAGGAGGCTTGTAACCTCTTAGCCATGAATGTGGAGCTCGTCACATCCATAGATAAGAACTTACACGGACATAATTTCCAAAGCTCTTGGCGCATTGTCACTCAGATTGGAAACTTGCTTCCGATAAACGAAATCCCGGATGCGAGACTGAAACTGACGGAACTAAGGAAAAACCCGCATGCCTCGAGAGGGGTGGTTCGATGGTGGTGGAAGTCGCTCCTCTGCTCGCGTCCTAAGAGTTTGACATTCCTCTTTGGACTATGTCTCAGTTCGCTGCTAAGAAGAAGTTCCACGTTGTGCTGCATCCCTGTTGATGTCGTCCGCACCTGTGGTTGGTTTGAGAATTCATCCTTTTGGATGCTCTCGACAAAGATTGAGACAAAAACTTGTTAGCTTAAATGTAATTAGGATGAGAGATAGTGTCTTTTTACCATGTCGACACTTCATTGTTCTCCTCCATATTTGACGTCGACTCGATCGGTCTGACGTACAGCAAATAAAGCTTGTGTCTGGCATTTGCAATATAACCTTCAATCTACTCTTCACTTGATGTTAAAATAAATAAATGATGATATGATGCTGGTATTTCTTTGCACGTTGTCTTTGATACTCTTCATTTGACGGTGAGGCATGAAATCCTCTCGTCGTGCATAAAAATTGACCCGCGATGCATGATTTCTGCTATGCATGATTTTCCGCGATGCATGATTTCTGCGAGGCACAAAGTCTTCTCGTGATGCGTAAATTTTGACGAGGCATGGAATCTTCTCGTCGTGCATAAAAATTGACTCGCGATGCATGATTTCCGCTATGCATGATTTTCCGCGATGCATGATCTCTGCGAGGCACAAAGTCTTCTCGCGATGCATAAATTTTGACGAGGCATGTAATCTTCTCGTCGTGCATAAAAATTGACTCGCGATACATGATTTCCGCTATGCATGATTTTCCGCGATGCATGATTTCTGCGAGGCACAAAGCCTTCTCGCGATGCATAAAATTTTGACGAGGCATGAAATCTTCTCGTCGTGCATAAAAAATTGACTCGCGATACATGATTTCCGCTATGCATGATTTTCCGCGATGCATGATTTCTGCGAGGCACAAAGTCTTCTCGCGATGCATAAATTTTGACGAGGCATGAAATCTTCTCGTCGTGCATAAAATTGACTCGCGATGCATGATTTCCGCTATGCATGATTTTCCGCGATGCATGATTTCTGCGAGGCACAAAGTCTTCTCGCGATGCATAAATTTTGACGAGGCATGAAATCTTCTCGTCGTGCATAAAATTGACTCGCGATGCATGATTTCTGCTATGCATGATTTTCCGCGATGCATGATTTCTGCGAGGCACAAAGTCTTCTCGCGATGCATAAATTTTGACGAGGCACGAAATCTTCTCGTCGTGCATAAAATTGACTCGCGATGCATTTATAATAAAAAGAAAAAGAAATCGTGAAATAAGATGTATGCCTTAAAAGATATTTAGCACTACTACTAGGCTAGTGATTTAGGACAGTATACCAAATTGAAAGGTCAACGAGGAATTCAAAATGAAGCATGGACAAGAAACGATACAACTCATGCAGTCTTATTTATCTATATAAAGGAAAGGTACGGAAATCTTTCTAAATTTCCTGATATGACTAACTCGATGTTCCATCCCCAAGTGAATAACAATACTAACAACAATGACGAAGCAGTCGATCACCAATCAGAGTAAGATGCAAGCCAGACAAGTTGATTTAGTTAACATATGATAGAGTCTAAGTTTAAGATCTTCCTGGAACTACTGAATCACTCCAAAACGAGCAAACAACACACTATATGATCATGATTTGAAACATTTAACAAACATAGAACGAACCCAAACATGGCAATCAACGAAAACCCATGAATTTTCAACAGTTTTTACTACTCAGATTAACAATAACCCCAAAACGATCCTAAACACTAATACATAAACAACCCACGTCATGATGAACTCGTGATAAACAGATGAACAGCACAAACGAGCAAGCGTAACAAAACTAAAAAAAAACAGAACGCATTATGCGAGACGTCTTGCAGAATCAGACCAACAAACAAGATGTAACGTCTCATATTCACGGCAACATCGATCCTATACTGAACGTTCGAATGTCAACAGATTTGATCCCAGAACAAAACAAAAGAACAGCAATATGAACAGCAACACATATAAGGATTCAAAATATCACCAGCAAACAATGACAATCACAGCTAAAAACCAACGCATCGACGCGCGTAGACGAAAGAGATTGGAAAGAGATAGACGATACCTTTTTCGGGGCAGCGGAACAGGGACGAGCGACGGAGCAGCGGCTTCCTACGACGAGAGCGACACGACCAACGGCTACGACATTTCGAAAGGATACCGTAGTCGACAACTGAGGCGAACAGAATATTGATGTCGATTTATCGGTTCCCTCTGTTCTTCGGAAACCAACTCAGAAACTGCTAAGAAATTGTTAACCAAAAAGTTCTTAACCCCCAAAAAAAACTGTCCGCTCTTCTAATCCAAGAAGGGATTTTTATAGGGAGAACCATTCCATTTTTTCGAGGAGGAGCGAGGGGGAAAACGAATTCGAAATTCGAAAAATCCCTTCATTATTGGGTCAAACCCCTTTTCGACCGAAAGAGAAAAGGGAAATTCGGTTGTCGGGGGCCTACGTGGGGTAGGGAGATGAAGGAGCGTGGGAGAGAGAACGTGGGGCATAAGGAGGGAGAGAGCACGCGTTTTTGACGTCTTTTTGTCGGGAATTATTGTGGCTGCTGGGTCTGTCGTGTGGGTGGAGGGAGACGCGTGAGGGAGATACGCGAGGGAGAGAGAGATGCGACGCGAGAGAGGTGCGACGCGAGAGAGACGGGGCTGCGAGGTGTTCTGTTCTGTTTTTTCGGCTGGCTTTCGTGGGCTGTTTGCTGTTCCGGTGGGGGTTTGAGGAGAGGGAGACGAGAGAGGGGTCGCGTGAGGGAGACGAAGGCGACGCGAGGGAGATGAGAGAGCGTGGGGAGAGAGTACGTTTTTTCTGGATTTTGTTTTTTTTGGCTGGGACTGTTTTGGCGTTTGGATGAAGGGGAAGAAGAGGGGCAGACGGGTCGTGGGTCGGGTCGTGGGTTGGGTTGGGTTGATTTTAGGTGGGCCGGAATTAAATTTTAGTGGGTTGGAAAGGGAAAATTGGGCCTCAAAATTGGGTCTGGTGTGGTCTGATGGGGATGGGGAAATTGGGTTGAATATACACATATATACCGGTTGTATACACACATATTATACCGACGTGGGTCAAAAATTGGGTGTCAACAGCTGTCCCTCATTTTACTTGGGTTGATGCAAGCAACTCGAGGTAAATGAAGTTGACCGAGCCAATTTTGACCAAACCCATCCATTTTCCAAAGGAAGGATTTGACAAATGGTTTAGGAATTATGGCCGAACCCTTGAAACGGGTTTCCTACATATCTCAGGCTATATGAGAACTCAGGCCACTTGTAGTTCGATAAGCTTGATTTACCGCACGATTTGAAAGAATCAAAGTCATCTCGATACCGAATTATGAAGGTACCGAAATGCTCGAGAATAGAATTCGAGAGCGAATGTTGGAATACAGCCGAGTTTTCGACATTGAATCCGCCTACATATCCTTATATGGAATCAGGCTGCATGTAGTTCAACTCGATTGGTGGAAAAGGGAAATCTGTTATGCTAGATTACCTTCGGTTTTGGACGAGCGACAAATTAAACGAGTATGATAAAGATGTTTGTAACCTCTTAGCCATGAATGTGTACATGGACATAACTTCCAAGTTCTTGGCGTATTGTCACTCAGATTGAAAACTTGCTTCCGATAAGTTGAAACCTCTGGATGCGAGACTGAAACTGACAGAATCAAAGAAAGACCGACATGGCTCGAGAGGGGTGGTTCGATCGTGGTGGAAGTCGCTCCTCTGCTCGTGTCCTAAGAGTTTGACATTCCTCTTTGGACTATGTCCCAGTTCGCTGCTAAGAAAAAGTTCCACGTTGTGCTGCATCCCTGTTGATGTCGTCCGCACCTGTGGTTTGATTTGAGAATTCATCCTCTTGGATGCTCTCGACAAAGATTGAGATAAAAACTTGTTAGTTTAAAAAAAATGCAATTAGGATGGGAGATAGTGTCTTTTTACCATGTCGACACTTCATTGTTCTCCTCCATATTTGACGTCGACTCGATCGGTCTGACGTACAGCAAATAAAACTTATGTCTTGTGTTTTGCAAATAAAATTTTCAGTATACTCCTTATTTAAATATGAATGGCCCTCTTGGCAGTATGCATATGAATGGCCCTCTTGGCGGTATGCATATGAATGGCCCTCTTGGCGGTATGCATATGAATGGCCCTCTTGGCAGTATGCATATGAATGGCCCTCTTGGCGGTATGAATATGAATGGCCCTCTTGGCGGTATGCATATGAATGGCCCTCTTGGCGGTATGCATATGAATGGCCCTCTTGGCGGTATGCATATGAATGGCCCTCTTGGCGGTATGCATATGAATGGCCCTCTTGGCGGTATGCATATGAATGGCCCTCTTGGCGGTATGAATATGAATGGCCCTCTTGGCGGTATGCATATGAATGGCCCTCTTGGCGGTATGCATATGAATGGCCCTCTTGGCGGTATGAATATGAATGGCCCTCTTGGCGGTATGCATATGAATGGCCCTCTTGGCGGTATGCATATGAATGGCCCTCTTGGCAGTATGCATATGAATGGCCCTCTTGGCGGTATGAATATGAATGGCCCTCTTGGCAGTATGCATATGAATGGCCCTCTTGGCGGTATGAATATGAATGGCCCTCTTGGCAGTATGAATATGAATGGCCCTCTTGGCGGTATGCATATGAATGGCCCTCTTGGCGGTATGAATATGAATGGCCCTCTTGGCGGTATGAATATGAATGGCCCGCTTGGCAGTATGCATATGAATGGCCCTCTTGGCGGTATGCATATGAATGGCCCTCTTGGCGGTATGAATATGAATGGCCCTCTTGGCAGTATGAATATGAATGGCCCTCTTGGCAGTATGCATATGAATGGCCCTCTTGGCGGTATGAATATGAATGGCCCTCTTGGCAGTATGAATATGAATGGCCCTCTTGGCGGTATGCATATGAATGGCCCTCTTGGCGGTATGAATATGAATGGCCCTCTTGGCAGTATGAATATTGACTAGTGGTGCATGAATTGACTCTCGATGCATGAATATTAACTCTCGATGCATGAATATTAAATCTCGATGAATGAATATTAACTCGCGATGCATGAATATTGACTCTCGATGCATGAATATTGACTCGCAATGCATGAATTAACTAGTGATGCATGAATTCCGCAAGGTATGAAATCTTCTTGCGATGCATACATTTCTGCGAGGTATGAAGTCTTCTCGCGATGCATCAATTTTCTGCGAGGTATGAAATCTTCTCGCGATGCAGGAATTTTTTGCAATGCATGATTTTTCGCAATGCATGATTTACGCGATGCATGATTTTTCGCAATGCATGATTTACGCGATGCATGATTTTTCGCAATGCATGATTTACGCGATGCATGATTTTTCGCAATGCATGATTTACGCGATGCATGATTTTTGCAATGCATGATTTATGCGATGCATGATTTTTAACGAGGCCTGGATGACTCGATAATGTTCCAACTGTAACGAGGTGGATCGCTCGATAATGTTCCTGTTTTGACTTGTTAAAGAAGTCCTACTTTCAATGAATTTTTGAGATCCTCTCAAAAATTCTGTCCCAGTTTCCATTATGAAGAGAGATGGAAATCTTACTGGGAATATGACCGAGCTGTTGTGGCGCCTACGTATCCTGTTGGAGCAGGAATCAGGTCAAACGTAGTTCCCCTGTGGATGATGAGTGATGCAAAGAATCTGAAAGATTATCAGTAGAAAATGCACAATATGAACATGATGGAATATGCCAATGGTATCTTTTGCTATGTTCAAAGCCTAAAGACAAGACATATCACATTTTGGGATGGACAATTCAATGAAGTAAAATAGGCGTCTCACATATATAAGATTAACTTAACAACACCTTTTATAATGAACGACTCAAAAGACCATTTAATCTTTTTTTTTTTTTTCAAAAATAAAAATACGATGAGATAGTCAAATCTTCACCACGATTGGTACCAACAGTTAAGATTGCAGGTAAATCCTTTTTTAAGATTGAATTAATGTAATTCCTACAGCTTCACGTGGTACCTCAAATATACTTAAGGATTAACAAGATCCGTTCGTCTTGTTTCAAACAAAGATTTTGATTGTATCAATCCTCATGTTTTAAGTGCCCTCACGAAAAAGACTAGTCCTATTTCACACATATTTGAAACATTTGATTATAGGACATTTTTCAAAGTGAACTCACACTCACAAGAATGTTCAATGTACACAATTGTGATACCATATGCTTGACCCTTATGTAAATCTCCACTAATGTGAGAACATTTGGAATGAGATCATGTAGGGCTTGTAATTGGCTTGTAACGTAGGCTTAGGGATGGATAGGATATTTATTTGAGATAAAAGTGACTAAATTCCGCCTTGAGCGTCACAAAGAATTTGTGCTCTTAATGATTGGTACGTCTTTGGCGTCAGATCCTCTTCATTGTTCTCCCACTTTTCATCTTCTTTTGAATTCTCATTTTTAACGTTTTTTCCCTTTTTTTTCATTTCTCATTTTTTGAGCTTTTTTCTTCTTTCTTTTTTTTTTTTTTTTTTTTTGAGTCCTTATTCGTTGAAGCTTTTCTTTATCCACTTCCTTATTATAATAATTTTTCCTTTTTTTTTTGTTTTTTTTTTTTTTTGGAATAATTTCCTTCCCTCCTTTCAGTGATCCTGAAAGGGCATTCTTTAACTTTCTTTATTTCTTCCACTTTCTTTCTTCCTTTCTCTTTTCTCTAGAAGTCTTTACTTCCTTGATTTTTGGAGACTCAATATCTTTGCTTTGAAAATTTCAAACAGGAATCTCCTCTTATATTTCACACATCCTTTGTGCACTCAAGAAGGTTGGGCCAAGAGCGGATAGTGCTCGTAAGCACTCAAAAGGGCAGTGGTTAAAATGTGGTTGTCCAAATGAAGGTTTCAGGCTCAAAATGGGAAAACTAGGGATTAATGTAATTTGGTAGGCTTTGAAAGGCACAATCGGGTCAAAAAAGGCCTACAATCCTTTCTCAAACCAAACATTACTCATGATTTCGCCTCGAAAAACATGCAGGTCAAGTTCTAGATCAACAGTGTAACACAATTGAAATTTGATCAAAATCTCACCACACCATACACAGGAAACATAAGGTTAGTTTTATTCTTATCTTGATTGAATGCAAGAGAATTTTCAAGCATCACAAAAGTACAGATAAGAGGTACCACGAGAATCTGTAGTTTACCGCGAAGTCAATCTTTCCCATCATATCGAATATATTTACATGCTCTTAACCATATAGGTCTCGACCGAGTTGAAGACATGACTCTAACAGTATGTACAAACAATTTTTATTTTTATTTTTATTTTTTGAAAAATGATTACCGAACCCGAGAAGGCTGCCTACGTATCTCATAACATGAGAATCAGGTACGCGTAGTTCGTGCAGATATGACTTGAAAAATATGCACAAACTATTTTATTTTTATTTTTTTTACCTTTTACTTTTTTTTTTTTTTTTTTTTTTAGGAAAAGATAATACCGAACCCAAGAAGGGTTGCCTACGTATCTCACCGAAATGAGAATCAGGTACGCGTAGTTCGTGCAGATAAGGCATATAAGAATTTACAGTTTTAGACAACTCAAAGAGATTTCTGGGTCTAACGCCACTGAAATTTGTAGTCATGAAGGTTTTTTTTTTTTTTTTTTTCCAACCAATATTTATACTATCTGTTGAATGTACCCTTCAAATTTATACAGTAACGATTTGTTGTACTCTTTTTGGATGTTTTCTTGAATCTTTGTCTCCTTCCAATTTTCACGAGATCCAGACAATGTTATGACCATCCCCGACTGATGTCGGGGATGGTATCCCTACAAAATATGAGAAATATGTGAGAGGAGGACCGGCATGCAAAATAATAATAAAAATAAGTGGATGCGACCTCATAGTCAAATACTCCCCTGATTTATCGTTTTTGACTTGATATTAACGTCTTGTGAAATACAAGGATTTGAATTGCTCTTATCCTCTTGTCTCTTGCGACTTCGAACAAATAATGATTTCTGAATTCAAACATAAATAAATTTTTCGCTTCTGAAGAACAACTCAATGTAAAAGTGTTAGTTCCTGTACACAATGGATAATACAAAATATTACACAAGAAATGAATTAAACACATAAACACTGCTTTAATTAAAGACAAACCGAAACATATCACATAGCATACAAACAATTATTGCACGTCCTATACAAATATGTGACCCTTTTATGCCTAGGGTAGGCCTATCGATTCGAAGGATGTATACGTCATTTGAAATGTTTCATTGCCCCAAAGCTCAAATTTATACAAATTTCATGAATAAAACTTAATGGGAATACATAATAGGGGAAATGTATACAAAATAATCAGTCCCACGCAGGGGCACAACCCTAAACTACGCCTTCACAAAGAATCTTCTTCTTTTTGACTTTTGCAATCTTCGGGTGCCAACGTCTTTGGATGGACCAGTAGCTTTTAAAGCTCTCTTTAACTTATATAAACCATAATCTAATCCTTACGCTTATGAGACAATGATTTTCTCAAACAACGTATACATCCTTCAATTTAAACACATAAATATGAACGTCCAATTAGGCCATGGGCCGTTTTGGACTCAAGGTGGTCTTCCAATGGGCCCAACACGCCTTGGGTATTGGGTCATCTTAGTTCAAATGCTCCTAAATTCGGGATTTGGCTAAGCTCAACGCTAGTTGACTAGGAGTGGCTTTGAAAGGACCGGGAACCCAAACGGACAATTTGGGCTGAAACTCGCGATAACCATTGGACGCATAACGAACCAATAAATTGCCGCTAATTTCGAAATAGGGTGAGTATAAAAAGTCCGGCTGCGGTTCCGCAAACTGTCCTTTAATATACTGTATATACATATCGGAAATATGCCATGAGAGAGATGCAAATTTTCAAAAACTAAAGTTTTAAACAATTTTAACAAGTAAACAGTTATCACAAATAGTCAAACGAGTTAACCTTAAGGTTAGAATCCTCCAAATAGTCCCCAGCGGAGTCGCCATTTCTGTTTCATCGAAAAAATTATTATTTTCGAAAAAGAGCTTGTTATATTTTTAGGAGTCGCCACTTAATTTTTTAAGAAAAATCAAGAAAACTTATTTCCAAACAACTTAAACAGAAAAATTGTTTTGAAAATATTTTAGGGGGTTCGGGATTCCTATTAGTGTCTTAAGAAGGTGTTAGGCACCTAAGACACTCCGTTAAATACGGTTTTCCAACGACTAACTAATTTGACTATTTTAAAACTTTGCAATTTTGAAGTTGAATTTATTTGGACACATTTACAAGTTTTGAAATTTAAGGTTAAAGCACTTTAAACTCAAACGAATTTAGAAATTGAATTTTGAACATATTAGAGTTTTAAACAAACTTGCGGATTGAAATAATTATCGATTTGAAATTCCCTTAAAGTTAAACCTTTTAAACTTAACTTCTAAGCGACTTTCAAATTCGAACATCTTTAAAGTTTCAAAAATTTTAGTTTCGAGTTTGATAAAGCAAAAGGCGTTCGATGGGGGTTTGGAATTTTCTAACTCTAAAACTAACGATATTCAAACAAACGCACATAAACAGTAATAAAGAGAGAGAGAGAGAGATTTTGGGTCCAAGCCTTCGGGTTCTGTTCGCCTTGACCGAAACTTGGATCCACCTGCTTTTTAGGTTTTTCAACCCATTTTTGTACCTGTCCTAATCTAGACATACAAGATACCATACGAGAAAATAAAAACAAACAAGGGCTTATGCCCATTACAAATAAAATAAAATAAAGAGATTTGTAATCCATTTCTTCAAGTTCTTCAATCTTCGGCATCTCTAATCTGACATGTCCGCCTCGATGGCTCGACTCGAATGAAAGATTTTTGAGTCTTTAAGGTTCTTCCGAAAATGCAGGAGGTGGGAAGTGGGAGTTCATGGTGAACTCGATACGAATTTTTACATGTGACAAAAGACGTAAACTTATAAGTGGTCATTCATAAATGTTTGATATAAACAGACAAAAACGGAGAAACCCCAAAATATGCTACTGCCTAAGCATTACAGTGAGGGCAAAACATAGAATTAGGACTAAATGAACTCAAAGATATCACATGACAATTTTGATAACTTTCTACATGTTTTGACCAACCCATTTATAATAAAAAGAAAAAGAAATCGTGAAATAAGATGTATGCCTTAAAAGATATTTAGCACTACTACTAGGCTAGTGATTTAGGACAGTATACCAAATTGAAAGGTCAACGAGGAATTCAAAATGAAGCATGGACAAGAAACGATACAACTCATGCAGTCTTATTTATCTATATAAAGGAAAGGTACGGAAATCTTTCTAAATTTCCTGATATGACTAACTCGATGTTCCATCCCCAAGTGAATAACAATACTAACAACAATGACGAAGCAGTCGATCACCAATCAGAGTAAGATGCAAGCCAGACAAGTTGATTTAGTTAACATATGATAGAGTCTAAGTTTAAGATCTTCCTGGAACTACTGAATCACTCCAAAACGAGCAAACAACACACTATATGATCATGATTTGAAACATTTAACAAACATAGAACGAACCCAAACATGGCAATCAACGAAAACCCATGAATTTTCAACAGTTTTTACTACTCAGATTAACAATAACCCCAAAACGATCCTAAACACTAATACATAAACAACCCACGTCATGATGAACTCGTGATAAACAGATGAACAGCACAAACGAGCAAGCGTAACAAAACTAAAAAAAAACAGAACGCATTATGCGAGACGTCTTGCAGAATCAGACCAACAACAAGATGTAACGTCTCATATTCACGGCAACATCGATCCTATACTGAACGTTCGAATGTCAACAGATTTGATCCCAGAACAAAACAAAAGAACAGCAATATGAACAGCAACACATATAAGGATTCAAAATATCACCAGCAAACAATGACAATCACAGCTAAAAACCAACGCATCGACGCGCGTAGACGAAAGAGATTGGAAAGAGATAGACGATACCTTTTTCGGGGCAGCGGAACAGGGACGAGCGACGGAGCAGCGGCTTCCTACGACGAGAGCGACACGACCAACGGCTACGACATTTCGAAAGGATACCGTAGTCGACAAACTGAGGCGAACAGAATATTGATGTCGATTTATCGGTTCCCTCTGTTCTTCGGAAACCAACTCAGAAACTGCTAAGAAATTGTTAACCAAAAAGTTCTTAACCCCAAAAAAAAACTGTCCGCTCTTCTAATCCAAGAAGGGATTTTTATAGGGAGAACCATTCCATTTTTTCGAGGAGGAGCGAGGGGGAAAACGAATTCGAAATTCGAAAAATCCCTTCATTATTGGGTCAAACCCCTTTTCGACCGAAAGAGAAAAGGGAAATTCGGTTGTCGGGGGCCTACGTGGGGTAGGGAGATGAAGGAGCGTGGGAGAGAGAACGTGGGGCATAAGGAGGGAGAGAGCACGCGTTTTTGACGTCTTTTTGTCGGGAATTATTGTGGCTGCTGGGTCTGTCGTGTGGGTGGAGGGAGACGCGTGAGGGAGATACGCGAGGGAGAGAGAGATGCGACGCGAGAGAGGTGCGACGCGAGAGAGACGGGGCTGCGAGGTGTTCTGTTTCTGTTTTTCGGCTGGCTTTCGTGGGCTGTTTGCTGTTCCGGTGGGGGTTTGAGGAGAGGGAGACGAGAGAGGGGTCGCGTGAGGGAGACGAAGGCGACGCGAGGGAGATGAGAGAGCGTGGGGAGAGAGTACGTTTTTTCTGGATTTTTGTTTTTTTTGGCTGGGACTGTTTTGGCGTTTGGATGAAGGGGAAGAAGAGGGGCAGACGGGTCGTGGGTCGGGTCGTGGGTTGGGTTGGGTTGATTTTAGGTGGGCCGGAATTAAATTTTAGTGGGTTGGAAAGGGAAAATTGGGCCTCAAAATTGGGTCTGGTGTGGTCTGATGGGGATGGGGAAATTGGGTTGAATATACACATATATACCGGTTGTATACACACATATTATACCGACGTGGGTCAAAAATTGGGGTGTCAACAGCTGTCCCTCATTTTACTTGGGTTGATGCAAGCAACTCGAGGTAAATGAAGTTGACCGAGCCAATTTTGACAACCACCCATCCATTTTCCAAAGGAAGGATTTGACAAATGGTTTAGGAATTATGGCCGAACCCTTGAAACGGGTTTCCTACATATCTCAGGCTATATGAGAACTCAGGCCACTTGTAGTTCGATAAGCTTGATTTACCGCACGATTTGAAAGAATCAAAGTCATCTCGATACCGATTATGAAGGTACCGAAATGCTCGAGAATAGAATTCGAGAGCGAATGTTGGAATACAGCCGAGTTTTCGACATTGAATCCGCCTACATATCCTTATATGGAATCAGGCTGCATGTAGTTCAACTCGATTGGTGGAAAAGGGAAATCTGTTATGCTAGATTACCTTCGGTTTTGGACGAGCGACAAATTAAACGAGTATGATAAAGATGTTTGTAACCTCTTAGCCATGAATGTGTACATGGACATAACTTCCAGTTCTTGGCGTATTGTCACTCAGATTGAAAACTTGCTTCCGATAAGTTGAAACCTCTGGATGCGAGACTGAAACTGACAGAATCAAAGAAAGACCGACATGGCTCGAGAGGGGTGGTTCGATCGTGGTGGAAGTCGCTCCTCTGCTCGTGTCCTAAGAGTTTGACATTCCTCTTTGGACTATGTCCCAGTTCGCTGCTAGAAAAAGTTCCACGTTGTGCTGCATCCCTGTTGATGTCGTCCGCACCTGTGGTTTGATTTGAGAATTCATCCTCTTGGATGCTCTCGACAAAGATGAGATAAAACTTGTTAGTTTAAAAAAAATGCAATTAGGATGGGAGATAGTGTCTTTTTACCATGTCGACACTTCATTGTTCTCCTCCATATTTGACGTCGACTCGATCGGTCTGACGTACAGCAAATAAAACTTATGTCTTGTGTTTTGCAAATAAAATTTTCAGTATACTCCTTATTTAAATATGAATGGCCCTCTTGGCAGTATGCATATGAATGGCCCTCTTGGCGGTATGCATATGAATGGCCCTCTTGGCGGTATGAATATGAATGGCCCTCTTGGCAGTATGCATATGAATGGCCCTCTTGGCGGTATGAATATGAATGGCCCTCTTGGCGGTATGAATATGAATGGCCCTCTTGGCGGTATGAATATGAATGGCCCTCTTGGCGGTATGCATATGAATGGCCCTCTTGGCGGTATGCATATGAATGGCCTCTTGGCGGTATGCATATGAATGGCCCTCTTGGCGGTATGAATATGAATGGCCCTCTTGGCGGTATGCATATGAATGGCCCTCTTGGCGGTATGCATATGAATGGCCCTCTTGGCGGTATGAATATGAATGGCCCTCTTGGCGGTATGCATATGAATGGCCCTCTTGGCGGTATGCATATGAATGGCCCTCTTGGCAGTATACATATGAATGGCCCTCTTGGCGGTATGAATATGAATGGCCCTCTTGGCAGTATGCATATGAATGGCCCTCTTGGCGGTATGAATATGAATGGCCCTCTTGGCAGTATGAATATGAATGGCCCTCTTGGCGGTATGCATATGAATGGCCCTCTTGGCGGTATGAATATGAATGGCCCTCTTGGCGGTATGAATATGAATGGCCCGCTTGGCAGTATGCATATGAATGGCCCTCTTGGCGGTATGCATATGAATGGCCCTCTTGGCGGTATGAATATGAATGGCCCTCTTGGCAGTATGAATATGAATGGCCCTCTTGGCAGTATGCATATGAATGGCCTCTTGGCGGTATGAATATGAATGGCCCTCTTGGCAGTATGAAATGAATGGCCCTCTTGGCGGTATGCATATGAATGGCCCTCTTGGCGGTATGATATGAATGGCCCTCTTGGCAGTATGAATATTGACTAGTGGTGCATGAATTGACTCTCGATGCATGAATATTAACTCTCGATGCATGAATATTAAATCTCGATGAATGAATATTAACTCGCGATGCATGAATATTGACTCTCGATGCATGAATATTGACTCGCAATGCATGAATTAACTAGTGATGCATGATGAATTCCGCAAGGTATGAAATCTTCTTGCGATGCATACATTTCTGCGAGGTATGAAGTCTTCTCGCGATGCATCAATTTTCTGCGAGGTATGAAATTTCTCGCGATGCAGGAATTTTTTGCAATGCATGATTTTTCGCAATGCATGATTTACGCGATGCATGATTTTTCGCAATGCATGATTTACGCGATGCATGATTTTTCGCAATGCATGATTTACGCGATGCATGATTTTTCGCAATGCATGATTTACGCGATGCATGATTTTTTGCAATGTATGATTTATGCGATGCATGATTTTTAACGAGGCCTGGATGACTCGATAATGTTCCAACTGTAACGAGGTGGATCGCTCGATAATGTTCCTGTTTTGACTTGTTAAAGAAGTCCTACTTTCAATGAATTTTTGAGATCCTCTCAAAAATTCTGTCCCAGTTTCCATTATGAAGAGAGATGGAAATCTTACTGGGAATATGACCGAGCTGTTGTGGCGCCTACGTATCCTGTTGGAGCAGGAATCAGGTCAAACGTAGTTCCCCTGTGGATGATGAGTGATGCAAAGAATCTGAAAGATTATCAGTAGAAAATGCACAATATGAACATGATGGAATATGCCAATGGTATCTTTTGCTATGTTCAAAGCCTAAAGACAAGACATATCACATTTTGGGATGGACAATTCAATGAAGTAAAATAGGCGTCTCACATATATAAGATTAACTTAACAACACCTTTTATAATGAACGACTCAAAAGACCATTTAATCTTTTTTTTTTTTTCAAAAATAAAAATACGATGAGATAGTCAAATCTTCACCACGATTGGTACCAACAGTTAAGATTGCAGTAAATCCTTTTTAAGATTGAATTAATGTAATTCCTACGCTTCACGTGGTACCTCAAATATACTTAAGGATTAACAAGATCCGTTCGTCTTGTTTCAAACAAAGATTTTGATTGTATCAATCCTCATGTTTTAAGTGCCCTCACGAAAAAGACTAGTCCTATTTCACACATATTTGAAACATTTGATTATAGGACATTTTTCAAAGTGAACTCACACTCACAAGAATGTTCAATGTACACAATTGTGATACCATAGCTTGACCCTTATGTAATCTCCACTAATGTGAGAACATTTGGAATGAGATCATGTAGGGCTTGTAATTGGCTTGTAACGTAGGCTTAGGGATGGATAGGATATTTATTTGAGATAAAAGTGCTGAATTCCGCCTTGAGCGTCACAAAGAATTTGTGCTCTTAATGATTGGTACGTCTTTGGCGTCAGATCCTCTTCATTGTTCTCCCACCTTTCATCTTCTTTTGAATTCTCATTTTTAACGTTTTTTCCCTTTTTTTCATTTCTCATTTTTTGAGCTTTTTCTTCTTCTCTTTTTTTTTTTTTTTTTTTTTGAGTCCTTATTCGTTGAAGCTTTTCTTTATCCACTTCCTTATTATAATAATTTTTTCCTTTTTTTTTTTTTTTTTTTTTTTGGAATAATTTCCTTCCCTCCTTTCAGTGATCCTGAAAGGGCATTCTTTAACTTTCTTTATTTCTTCCACTTTCTTTCTTCCTTTCTCTCTTTTCTCTAGAAGTCTTTACTTCCTTGATTTTTGGAGACTCAATATCTTTGCTTTTGAAAATTTCAAACAGGAATCTCCTCTTATATTTCACACATCCTTTGTGCACTCAAGAAGGTTGGGCCAAGAGCGGATAGTGCTCGTAAGCACTCAAAAGGGCAGTGGTTAAAATGTGGTTGTCCAAATGAAGGTTTCAGGCTCAAAATGGGAAAACTAGGGATTAATGTAATTTGGTAGGCTTTGAAAGGCACAATCGGGTCAAAAAAGGCCTACAATCCTTTCTCAAACCAAACATTACTCATGATTTCGCCTCGAAAAACATGCAGGTCAAGTTCTAGATCAACAGTGTAACACAATTGAATTTGATCAAAATCTCACCACACCATACACAGGAAACATAAGGTTAGTTTTATTCTTATCTTGATTGAATGCAAGAGAATTTTCAAGCATCACAAAAGTACAGATAAGAGGTACCACGAGAATCTGTAGTTTACCGCGAAGTCAATCTTTCCCATCATATCGAATATATTTACATGCTCTTAACCATATAGGTCTCGACCGAGTTGAAGACATGACTCTAACAGTATGTACAAACAATTTTTATATTTTTATTTTTATTTTTTGAAAAAATGATTACCGAACCCGAGAAGGCTGCCTACGTATCTCATTAACATGAGAATCAGGTACGCGTAGTTCGTGCAGATATGACTTGAAAAAATATGCACAAACTATTTTATTTTTATTTTTTTTTACCTTTTACTTTTTTTTTTTTTTTTTTTTAGGAAAAGATATACCGAACCCAAGAAGGGTTGCCTACGTATCTCACCGAAATGAGAATCAGGTACGCGTAGTTCGTGCAGATAAGGCATATAAGAATTTACAGTTTTTAGACAACTCAAAGAGATTTCGGGTCTAACGCCACTGAAATTTGTAGTCATGAAGGTTTTTTTTTTTTTTTTTTCCAACCAATATTTATACTATCTGTTGAATGTACCCTTCAAATTTATACAGTAACGATTTGTTGTACTCTTTTTGGATGTTTTCTGAATCTTTGTCTCCTTCCAATTTTCACGAGATCCAGACAATGTTATGACCATCCCGACTGATGTCGGGGATGGTATCCCTACAAAATATGAGAAATATGTGAGAGGAGGACCGGCATGCAAAATAATAATAAAAATAAGTGGATGCGACCTCATAGTCAAATACTCCCCTGATTTATCGTTTTTGACTTGATATTAACGTCTTGTGAAATACAAGGATTTGAATTGCTCTTATCCTCTTGTCTCTTGCGACTTCGAACAAATAATGATTTTGAATTCAAACATAAATAAATTTTTCGCTTCTGAAGAACAACTCAATGTAAAAGTGTTAGTTCCTGTACACAATGGATATACAAAATATTACACAAGAAATGAATTAAACACATAAACACTGCTTTAATTAAAGACAAACCGAAACATATCACATAGCATACAAACAATTATTGCACGTCCTATACAAATATGTGACCCTTTTATGCCTAGGGTAGCCTATCGATTCGAAGGATGTATACGTCATTTGAAATGTTTTCATTGCCCCAAAGCTCAAATTTATACAAATTTCATGAATAAAACTTAATGGGAATACATAATAGGGGAAATGTATACAAAATAATCAGTCCCACGCAGGGGCACAACCCTAAACTACGCCTTCACAAAAGAATCTTCTTCTTTTTGACTTTTGCAATCTTCGGGTGCCAACGTCTTTGGATGGACCAGTAGCTTTTAAAGCTCTCTTTAACTTATATAAACCATAATCTAATCCTTACGCTTATGAGACAATGATTTTCTCAAACAACGTATACATCCTTCAAATTTAAACACATAAATATGAACGTCCAATTAGGCCATGGGCCGTTTTGGACTCAAGGTGGTCTTCCAATGGGCCCAACACGCCTTGGGTATTGGGTCATCTTAGTTCAAATGCTCCTAAATTCGGGATTTGGCTAAGCTCAACGCTAGTTGACTAGGAGTGGCTTTGAAAGGACCGGGAACCCAAACGGACAATTTGGGCTGAAACTCGCGATAACCATTGGACGCATAACGAACCAATAAATTGCCGCTAATTTCGAAATAGGGTGAGTATAAAAAGTCCGGCTGCGGTTCCGCAAACTGTCCTTTAATATACTGTATATACATATCGGAAATATGCCATGAGAGAGATGCAAATTTTCAAAAACTAAAGTTTTAAACAATTTTAACAAGTAAACAGTTATCACAAATAGTCAAAAGAGTAACCTTAAGGTTAGAATCCTCCAAATAGTCCCCAGCGGAGTCGCCATTTCTGTTCATCGAAAAAAATTATTATTTTCGAAAAAGAGCTTGTTATATATTTTAGGAGTCGCCACTTAATTTTTAAGAAAAATCAAGAAAACTTATTTCCAAACAACTTAAACAGAAAAATTGTTTTGAAAATATTTTAGGGGGTTCGGGATTCCTATTAGTGTCTTAAGAAGGTGTTAGGCACCTAAGACACTCCGTTAAATACGGTTTTCCAACGACTAACTAATTTGACTATTTTAAAACTTTGCAATTTTGAAGTTGAATTTATTTGGACACATTTACAAGTTTTGAAATTTAAGGTTAAAGCACTTTAAACTCAAACGAATTTAGAAATTGAATTTTGAACATATTAGAGTTTTAACAAAACTTGCGGATTGAAATAATTATCGATTTGAAATTCCCTTAAAGTTAAACCTTTTAAACTTAACTTCTAAGCGACTTTCAAATTCGAACATCTTTAAAGTTTCAAAAATTTTAGTTTCGAGTTTGATAAAGCAAAAGGCGTTCGATGGGGGTTTGGAATTTTCTAACTCTAAAACTAACGATATTCAAACAACGCACATAAACAGTAATAAAGAGAGAGAGAGAGAGATTTTGGGTCCAAGCCTTCGGGTTCTGTTCGCCTTGACCGAAACTTGGATCCACCTGCTTTTTAGGGTTTTTCAACCCATTTTTGTACCTGTCCTAATCTAGACATACAAGATACCATACGAGAAAATAAAACAAACAAGGGCTTATGCCCATTACAAATAAAATAAAATAAGAGATTTGTAATCCATTTCTTCAAGTTCTTCAATCTTCGGCATCTCTAATCTGACATGTCCGTCTCGATGGCTTGACTCGAATGAAAGATTTTTGAGCCTTTATGGTTCTTCCGAAAATGCAAGAGGTGGGAAGTGGGAGTTCATGATGAACTCGATACGAATTTTTACATGTGACAAAAGATGTAAACTTATAAGTGGTCATTCACAAATGTTTGATATAAGCAGACAAAAATGGAGAACCAAAATATGCTACTGCCTAAGCATTACAGTAAGGGCAAAACATTGAATTAGGACTAATTGAACTCAAAGATATCACATGATAATTTTGATAACTTTCTACATGTTTTGACCAACCTAATTATAATAAAAGAAAAGAAATCATAAAATAAGATGTATGCCATAAAAGATATTTAGCACTACTACTAGGCTAGTGATTTAGGACAGTATACCAAATTGAAAGGTCAACAAGGAATTCAAAATGAAGCATGGACAAGAAACAATACAACTCATGCAGTCTTATTTATCTAAGTAAAGGAAAGGTATGGAAATCTTTCTAAATCTCCTGATATGACTAACTTGATGTTCCATCTCCAAGTGAATAACAACACTAACAACAATGACGAAGCAGTCGATCACCAATCAGGGTAAGATGCAAGCCAAACGAGTTGATTTAGTTAACATACGATAGAGTCTAAGTTTAAGATCTTCCTGGAACTACTGAATCACTCAAAAACGAGCAAACAACACACTATATGATCATGGTTTGAAACGTTTAGCAAACATAGAACGAACCCAAACGAGGCAATCAACGAAAACCCATGAATCTTCAACAGTTTTTACTACTCAGAGTAACAATAACCCCCAAAACGATCCTAAACACTATACTCATACAAACAACCCCACGTCATGATGAACTCGTGATAAACACGATGAACAGCACAAACGAGCAGCGTAACAAAACTAAAAAAAAACAGAACGCATTATGCGAGACGTCTTGCAGAATCAGACCAACAAACAGATGTAACGTCTCATATTCACGGCAACATCGATCCTATACTGAACGTTCGAATGTCAACAGATTTGATCCCAGAACAAACAAAAGAACAGCAATATGAACAGCAACACATATAAGGATTCAAATATCACCAGCAAACAATGACAATCACAGCTAAAAACCAACGCATCGACGCGCGTAGACGAAAGAGATTGGAAAGAGATAGACGATACCTTTTTCGGGGCAGCGGAACAGGGACGAGCGACGGAGCAGCGGCTTCCTACGACGAGAGCGACACGACCAACGGCTACGACATTTCGAAAGGATACCGTAGTCGACAAACTGAGGCGAACAGAATATTGATTGTCGATTTATCGGTTCCCTCTGTTCTTCGGAAACCAACTCAGAAACTGCTAAGAAATTGTTAACCAAAAAGTTCTTAACCCCCAAAAAAAACTGTCCGCTCTTCTAACCAAGAAGGGATTTTTATAGGGAGAACCATTCCATTTTTTCGAGGAGGAGCGAGGGGGAAAACGAATTCGAAATTCGAAAAATCCCTTCATTATTGGGTCAAACCCCTTTTCGACCGAAAGAGAAAAGGGAAATTCGGTTGTCGGGGGCCTACGTGGGGTAGGGGAGATGAAGGAGCGTGGGGAGAGAACGTGGGGCATAAGGAGGGAGAGAGCACGCGTTTTTGACGTCTTTTTGTCGGGAATTATTGTGGCTGCTGGGTCTGTCGTGGGGTGGAGGGAGACGCGTGAGGGAGAAAGCGAGGGAGAGAGAGATGCGACGCGAGAGAGGTGCGACGCGAGAGAGA